>PVJI01011422.1:0-56060 GCA_004026765.1 Micronycteris hirsuta | reverse complement strand
ATTCACCCGTTGTTTGGAGCCACGCCCTGTTCAGGCACCGGCAGCCTGAGTAGCGGCGTAAGTAAGTCGCAGCGTGAGTGAGACCCTCCGTGCGCGCTGCCTCCTCCGCCCGTTTCTGCCCCGCTCACTGGCCTGGATGTTTGTCTTCTCCTACCTCCTGGGTGTCGGACTTCCCTTCAGTTCGATTCTGTCCGTTCTGGTTGTTTAAATTTTTGCTACTGCATTAGTTGTACGGACATTCTGGATGTGCGGGCAGCAAGTGCGACCACCTACGCTGCCATCTTGGCGGAAGTTCCCGGATGCAACACTCTTGACACTTTTATTTAACATAGTATTGGGAGTTTTAGCTATAGCATTAAGAAAAAGAAATAAAGGTATTAAAAAAGAAATAAAAGGCTTCAAATCAAAGAAGTAAAATTGTCACTATTTGCAGAGGACATAAAACTATGTCCTCACAGAAAATCCTAAAAACTCCACCAAAAGAAAAATGTTAGAACTAATAAATGAATTCAGTAGAGTTTTAGGATACAAACTATAATATAGAGAAATTTGTGGCATTTATACACTGATAACAAACTATTAGAAAGAGAAATTAAAAAACTAATCCCATTTCTAATTGTATCAAAAGAATAAAATACCTAGGAATAAATTTAACCAAGGAGGTGAAATACCTGTTTCCTGAAAACTGTAAGACATTGATGAAAGAAAGTGAAGGAGACACACCAAAACCCAAAAAATATTCCATGTTCATGGACTGGAAGAAATAATATTGTTAAAATGTCCATTCCACCCAAAGCAATCTACAGATTCATTGCAATCTTTATCAAAATTTCAATGTTGTTTTTTCATAGAACTAGAACAAATAATTCTAAAATTTGTATGGAATCACAAAAGATCCTGAATAGCCAAAGTAATATGGAGAAAGAAGAACAAAGCTGGAGGTATCATGCTCCTCGATTTCAAGGAATGTTACTAAGCTATAGTAATCAAAACATTATGATACTGGCGTAAAAACAAATGCACAGATCAATGGACTAGAATAGAGAACCCAGAAATAAATCCACATATACATATAAAACTAATTTATAACAAAGAAATAAAAAACATAGAATGGGGAAAAGACAGTTTCTTCAATAAATGATGTCAAGGAAATTAGATGGATACACGCAAAAGAATGAAATTTGGTCCTTATACCTTACACAAAAATTAACTTAAAATGGATTAAAAACTTTAATGTAAGGTCAGAAATCATAATATTACTGGAAGAAAACATAGGCAGTAAGCTCCTGGACCTTAGTCTTAGTGATGTTTTTTTTTTGCATCTGACTTTAAAGGTAATGAAAACAAAAGCAAAAATAAACAAATGGGACTACATCAAACTAAAAACCTTCTGCACAACACAGAAAACCATCGACAAAATGAAAAGGCAACCTATTAAATAGAAGAAGATATTTGAAAATCATACATCTGACAAGGGGTTAGTACCCAATATATGCAAAGAACGCATATGATTTAATGCCCAAAACAAACAAATCATCCAATTAAAAAACGAGCAGGAGACTTGAATAGAAATTTCTCTAAAGAAGATGTACAGGTGGTCAACAGACATGAAAAGATGCTTGACATCATTAATCATCAGGTAAATGCAAATTAATACCACAATGAGATAGCACGTGACACCTGTCAAAATGGCTCTCATCAGTAAATGAACGAAGATCAAGTGCTGGTGAGAATGTGGAGAAAAAGAACCCTTATACACTGTTGGTGGGACTGTAAATTAGTGCAGCCACTATGAAAACTAATTTAAAGATTCCTCAGAATCTAAAAATAAAAATACCATACAATCCAGCTATTTCAGCTCTCAGTGTTTATACAAAGAAATCCAAAATACTAATCTGAAAAGATACATGTACCCCTATGTTTAGCATTATTTACAATAGCCAAGGTATGGAAACAATGTCAATGTCCATTGATGGATGAATAGATAAAGATATATAGATAGATAGATAAAGTGATACATATATACTGATAAAGTGATATATATAAATATAATGGAATACTACTCAACCATAAAAAGAATAAAACCTTGTCATTTGCAAATTCCTGGATAGACCTTGAGGACACTATGCTAAGTGACATCAATCAGACAGAGAAAGACTAAAGACAAATACCATATGATTTTACTTATATGTGGAACCTAAAAAGCAAAACAAGTGAACCAACAAAACAGGAACAAACTTATTGATACAGACAACAAATGTTTCCAGATGGGAGGGGGGTTAGGAAGATTGGTACCAAGGGTAACAGGGATTAAGAAGTACAAATTACCAGTTATAAAAATCGTCATGGGGATGTAAGGTACAGCATAGGGAATATAGTCAATAACATTGCCACAACTATGGGTTTCCAACCTGCAGCCCATGGGCTGCATGTGGCCCAGAATGGCTATGAATGCGGCCCAACACAAAACCGTAAATTGACTTAAAATCTTTGTTCTGCTCACCAGTTTCATTAGTGTTTGTGTACTTAATGTGTGGCCCAAGGCAACTCTTCTTCTTCTTCCAGTGTGGCCCAGAGACGCCAAAAGGTTGGACAGCCCTGATGGGTACTAGACTTGCTGGGCTGGTCACTTCGTAAGGTACAGAGATGTCTAGTCACTACATCGCACACCTGAAACAAATATAATGTCAACGGCAATTGAAAACTAAATTTAAAAACAACAACGAGAACAGGGTCAGAGTGAGAGAGCATAAGCAAACAATTTTTAACTGTTTTCAATATCAGCGGCTCAGTGTCATCACTGTTATTGGGAAACGTGTCAGAAGCACGCAGGAGCCTGCTTGACGAGGCTCCCTCTGGCTGAAGAAGTATGAATTGAGCTCGAAAAGGATTGATAGATGAAATTAACCAAAACCTATCAAATATCTTTAAATCCAAGGTTTCTTAATTTACAAATGTATGTATTTAAATGTCACTGATAATTATTGGAAGGTGATAGAGGAATACCTTTGTTGAAAACTTGCAAAGGACAGGAATAAGTCAAGCATTTATCCTGCCTGCTCTGTTTGAACTGCACTGCTGGGAAACCGTTTAGTAGAAGCAGGACAGAAGCTCTTTATGTATATGTTAAAGCTGATAAATTGAAAAAAGGACAAAACCAGATCACCATTTTGCAATCATTGATGTATTGATAGCTCCAGGCATGGACCCCCAACATCCTTTGAGTTCAAAAAAGAGTGAAATCTGGGCACTTTGTGTCTCCCGATGAAAGAATACATCACCACCCTAGAACACATTATGCTAAGGAGCCAGTCATAAAAGACTACATATTGTTTAATTCCATTTATATGAAATGTCCAGAATAGGCAACTCAATAGAGACAGAAAGTAGAATAGTAGTCGCCTCCGGATGGTGAGAGGATTGTGGGTTTGGAGGTGATGGCCAGAGGGCACGAGGTTTCTTCCTGGGACTATGAAAAATGTTGTGAAATTAACTGCAGTAATGGTTGCACAACTGTAAACATGCACACACTGAATTGTCCACTTTAATGGGTGAACTATGTGGGGTGTGAATTTTATCTCAATAAAGCTGTTACAAAAAAAGAAAGGACAAAAAGAAAAAAAGAAAGAAAGAACACATCACCACCCGTAGTCTTGCTAGAGCCAGTCTCTGGGCCTGTGTCCGGATCGGGCACCCGTTTGCAGGATTACAGAGAAGATGAACAGCATGAGTTTGCATTCAGCGAAGTCCAGACTACATGCTCTTCAATAGACAGGGTAACAAAAAGAAAGAAATGGAGGGAAACCTTTCTAAATTTAAAATGTAAATTTTACAAACCCTTAAAAATTTTAAATGTATCAAGATCAAACTATAATGCTTAGGGATGTACATTTGGGTGTTTAAAACGATTAAGAAGCCAAGGAAATGACTACTTACGATTGTCAGGAGTGTTGAGATCCAGATGGAGAAATGAAAGGGTTTCTGTGGTTGTTGTAAAGCTCTATTCCTTAAGCTGAGTGATGGTTCAATTGGTGGTATTCTCATAGATATTCATGAAGCTATACTTTTGTTTGCTGGGTTTCCTGCATCTTTCTTTACAATAGAATGGGAAAGTGTTTACAATATTTTGATTTATGTAAATATGACTTGGTGTAGGACACTGATGTGCAGTTGAAAGGAAATGCAGAGAGCCCTGACCAGTGTGGCTCAGTTGGTTGGGCATTGTCCCGTAAAGCGAAGGGTCACGGGGTTGATTCCTGGTCAGGGCACATGCCTGTGCTGTGGGTTCAGTCCCTCTGGTCAGGGCTTGTGTGAGTGGCAACCAATAAGTGCTTCTCTCTCAAATCGATGTTTCTCTCCCCCGCTCTCTCTGTCCCTTCTCTTTTCTCTAAAAATAAATAAAGTCTTTAAAAAAAGAAAGGGAATATAGTTATATGTCACAAAAACTGAGCTTCATAAGGCAGAACGTTCCAAACATCAAGGTCAAATGAGCATTTTTTCCCCACAGTGGCTCAGAATTACCCTGCATTGCAGTTCGCTGCGAATTTGGGGTGGTGCCTTTTTTTTTCACTTTCATGCTCTCCTTGTTCCCTCACCCACATTTTCTGTTGTTTGCTTGTTGACAAAAGAAACATTTAACTTCACATTATCACCAAGACATCAAGCTGCTTAATCAGACTATTAATGTGACTTCATTTCTTTTTGAAGTCTTATTCTTTGAACTCTTGGATTTATCGTTTTAATTTGGGACTGATTGCTTCCTAAGTTTCTGCATAACTGCTCTCCTGGGCGTTGTTGTTGTTTTTTTTTTAAATTGAACTATTGGATTAGGTTCTCTGTTTATTGTGCTCCATATTTTCCTTTTCTTTTTTCTGAATTCCTTTTTTATCTTTTTGATTTACTGGTTACTTTTTAAAAAATTTAATCTCCAAAAAGATTGTCTAAGAGGTCATTTTTTTTTTGAGTTCTTGCATGACCGACAATATTATTTTTAACTCACACTTCACTGAGATTTTGGCTATGTATAGAATATTAGGTTCAGAATAATTTTTCCCTTAGAACTTTGAAAACCATTTTCTAACATCTATTGTTGCTGACAGGTGACATCAATCTAATTCTTATTTGTTTATAGCAAGCCTTTTTTGGGGGGGGTCTCAGGACCAAAGGATCTCCCCTTTGTCCTTGGTGCTCAGAAATTCACAGTGATGTGTGGGTCTTTTTTATTTCTCTGCTCAGGACTTGCTGAGCCCTTTTAATCTGCAGCCGTATATCATTCTTCAGCTCTGAGAATTTCCTTCTGGTATTTTCTGTTTTCCACTCCTGTATCTTCACTATTTCCTTTCTTAAATTCATGTGGAGGATACTTCCTGGGTAAATCCTCAAGTGTGACAACATTTTGCTTATATTTTCCATTTCTTTGACTTGTGGCTTATCTTCCAGGAGGTCTCTGTGACTTTTTCTTATAATCTTTCTAATACCTTAAAATTTATTTTTAAAATTTATTTTCAATTGTTCCTTTTCTTGCAGAAGCCTGCTCCAGGTTTTTTTTTTGTTGTTTTGTTTTTAGGAATTCTTATCTTAAATCTCTCTGGGCACTCTGATTAAAATGATTTTAAGGTTGTCTTCTTGTTACTTAATTATTTTTTTTCCTTTGAGGTCCAATGTTTGATCATCAAGGTTCTTCTAGTTTGTGCTTCTGTTTTCCCACTATTGGGTAGGTCTGTGGCTCCTTTATTTTTTTTAGATTTTATTTATTTATTTTTAGAGAGAAGAGAAGGGAGGGAGAAAGAGCAATGTATGGTTGCCTCTCACATGGCCCTCACTGGGGACCTGGCCTGCAACCTAGGCATGGGAATCGAACAGGGACCTTTTGGTTCCCAGCCCGCGCTCAATCCACTGAGCTACACCAACCGGGCTGTGGCTCCTTTAAATGGAAGCGCCCATCGCCAGCCTGAAACAAGTGTGTGTGGACCGGAAGCCTTTGCTATAGTGTAGATGGGCGAGGAGGCAGATGCTAACTGAGAAAAGCTGGATTCTGGGCTTATATATTAGCTATGGTTACCTGGATGTGAGGGACACGTAGGGAAGATATGGAGTAGCATATAAAGTCTAGGGCAAAGCAGAAGAACCAGGATCAGGGGAGGACAAGAGCTAGGACCCGCAGGACCCGGAACATTTCTGAGGCTTTACCTCCAGACAAGAACCAAGGTTTAGGAACTGTGAACCCTGAGAAAGAAGCTACCTATGGAGAAGGGCTTTTGTGGTGGACTTGGCTCAAATTTAAAAGCAGAGTGGCAACAGTGGCTTCTCATGCAAACTGCACTTCAGGGAGAAGCCTGCACTAACCTGCCTGCCTCCTGCACCGAGCTACCTGCCTGCACTGTGTTTCTGTCACCTGAGCCAGCCCTTCTAAAGGGGTTCCTAAACTCGTATTTCAACCAATAGGACTGAGACTGTCTCTGTCCAATTGGAGCTGTGCAGCTATATCCCCCCCCCAATGAACATCTTCACTGACCAATCAGAGCAGCTCCGTTCCGACCTATTAGGACAGTGCTTTTTGGACCAAACTGTGAGGATGGACCAATCAATGACCAGGGGCGAGGACTTCTGTCTATAAGTCAGCTCCCCTCTGGCTCTAGGAGCGCATTTTCCCTTTTCGTAGGAGATTGTGTTTCCTTAGTTGAAACACCAAATATTTCTCACTGGGGCAGGTGGAGCACACCAGAGCAGAGCAAAACTGTCTGACAGGAAAGGGGCCTGGCCCCAGGGCTGAGTGCCCCCAGAGTCTCTTCACAGCTGAGCCATTTCACAGCCCTGCTGTTTCACAGCCTTGTTGCTTCATAATTGAGCTGTAATACTATTAAGCTTTTCCACAGCTGTGCTGTCCTCACAGTCATGCTGTATCACAGTTGAGCTGTTTGCACTGAATAAAGTTTCCTTCTTTACCACACTCCAAGTCGGGGATTCCTGTTGGTGTTGAATTGGTGCCAACAAGCATCAGCTGATAGAACCAACAGTTTCTTCTGGTAGTAGGAAAAAGTTGAGTGCCATTTAGTCTTTGCACTCATCTGTTAGAGAGATGATTTGATTTGCCTCATTTGGGTCAGGTGTCCACCCCTTGGCTAAGAGAGGAAGGCACCTTGGTCCAAAGTTTCTTGATTGACCAGACCAATGCAAGATGAGTGGTTTCCCAAAGCAAGATTAGAGTTCTAAAAGAAAGAGCAATGAATGGAGAGCCGGCAACATGATGGCTACCCACTGCAGGTTCCAGCACATGAACCAGCAAGCTTGATCCTCCCTAACAAGCTCATTCTCTCTCTTTAGTAAGTGTATCTTGTGGTTTGTTTTTTTTCCCCAAGTAGTCCTCCAGCTGACAGTTGTTTTCCAAATGTAAAAGTGGGGCTGTTCCTACCTAACCAACTATTCCAATGATAGTCCTTCAGTTCATCATGCTAATTTCTGCTCGATGTCCCCCTTCCACTTTGGTCCTGCTGATCTTGAACTCGAGTGCTCCAAAACGGCACCAACCTTAGCTACAGCTTTCTTTGCTATGCCTTCTGGGATCTTGCTGCTGCTTCTTTGTTTTATCTGCTAGCACAATTTCATCTGCTGCCTTTATTTCCAGAAATTTAACAAATTTCTGACCTATTGAAGGCTTCCTTCATGTGATAAATTTCTTTTTTCCTTCTTTCCTGACATGTCAATATGATTTTTGTGAGGAGAGGAGTGAAAGGTCTGTCTACCCTGCCATCTCATCTGAAGTCTTAATATATCGATTAATCTCTTCATTTCTTTGAATATTTCCATGGACACTGGATTTTAAGGGAAAATAATCCACATTTGTTGAAAGTTAGGTGGGAAGTGCCTAGAATTTTCTTTGCTCAAGATGTAAGGAAGATTTACTATTTATTTAATGCTCCACATTTCATCAGCTGGCACTCTCAGATCCAGGCACAAGGTGCCATCATATCTCAGCTGCTCTCCGCCAGCGGGGCTGAGCTCATTGCTGACAGAGCTCTCCATGTTCATCTACTCCCTGGACTTTTGTGCTTGCCTGGATACTAAATTTTAAGGACAACTTTCTTCCCTCATCTTTTAAATTCTCAAAAGATTAGATTCTCTCTATTTTGACAACCTTCCAAAATTTTTCATTGATTTCTGAATAAGATTTTAGTGTTAGGAAATGGGGGGAGCTTACAATATCTTTGAAAGAATATAAAAATCAGAAAACTGAGGATTTTAGCCCTGGCCTTCTCACTTACTAGTGTGTGACTTTCAGGAGGTCTCTGGAGACTTGGTGTCAACATCAGAAAAATGCCTTAGTTTCCTTCACCTGGCTGTCATAAAGGTACTATTTTATTTTATTTTATTTATTTATTTTTTTAATAGAGGTACTATTTTAAATAACACTTTGTAACTATTATAACAATGAAAGCTATTGTTCTGAAAGATCAGCTCTGTTGAATCAACTCTTACAATCATCTTAAGCCTATGGGCTCTCAAAACCCGATTTTAGCTTGTTAAAATGCTAGTTCCCGCACCTCATACTGGAGTGTCTGTTAATTTAGGTCTGAGTGGGGCCCCAGCATATGTCTATATTAATCAGACCACTAGATCCATGGACTTTGAGGAACACTGATCTAAAATAAAATTTTAGGCTATTAGACAATGTGGTTATCTACCCAACAACCACCCCTCCTGCCTTTTTTTAAACTTTATTTTTATTGTCGACACTATTACAGATGTCTCCATTCCTCCTTTTTCCCACATCCCGCTAGCCCCTGCCCCTGCTTCCCTCTGGCCAACAGCACACTGTAATCTCTGTCTATGAGTTATGCCTATGTACTCTTCAGTTAGTCCCTTTACCTTCTTTCATCAAGTCCTCCCTTCTCCCTCTCCTCTGACAGCTGTCGGTCTGTTCCATGTATCCACGCCTCTGTTCCTATTTTGTTTGTCAGTTTATTTTGTTCATTAGATTCCACATATAAGTGAGATAATATGGCATTTTGGTCTTTCTCTGACTGGCTTATTTCACTTAGCATAATAATCTACAGGTCCATCCATACTGTCACAAAAGGTAAGAGTTCCTTCTTTTTAATAGCTGTGTAGTAGTCCATTGTGTAAATATACAACTTTTTTTCCCGCTCATCTACCGATCGGCTATTGTAAACAATACTACTATGAACATAGACATGCATGTATTCTTTTGAATTGCTGTTTTGGGTTTCTTAGGATATATTCCCAGCAATGGGATTGCTGGCAAGGATACGAAGAAAAGGGAACCCTAGTGCACTGTTGGTGGGAATACAGATTAGTGCTGCCACTGTGGAAAACAGTATGGAGTTTCTGCAAGACTTTTTTTTCTTTTTAAGTTTCATTTTTTTCCCATACCATTTAGTCCCCTTATACCTCCCACCCCTGCAATCACCACACTGTCGTCCATGTCCATGAGTCCTTTTCCCTTTTTGCTCTGTCCTTCCACCTCTCCTCTTCCTCCTAGTTGTCATAGTGCTCTCTATTTATGAGTCTGTCTTTATTTTCCACAAGATTTTTTAAAATATGCAATACCTGACTATTTAGTCAAAAGCACTGACCTCTTGCCCTGGCTGGTGTAGCTCAGTGGATTGAGTGCCAACCTGCGAACCAAAGGGTCACCGGTTTGATTCCCAATCAGAGCACATGCCTGGGTTGCAGGCCAGGTCCCCAGTAGGGGGCAAGTGAGAGGCAACCTCACATTGATGTTTCTCTTTCTCTCTTTCTCCCTCCTGTCCCCTCTCTCTAAAAATAAATAAATTAAATCTTAAAAAAGAAAGCACCTCTTTTCCCTTAGATCGTCAAATAAAAAAATGACAACAGCCAACACAATACTAGCTGTCCAATGTGAATGAATCAAAATTATACCTAATTTTTTTTGGTCAGATCGGCAAAAACTAGAATATATTTTTTGGTATGCTGCAGAATTGTAGTCATTAGTTCCTGTGAGATGATAAAGGTTGAAGATTGTTGGTATAGGAAGGTGCTTACCAGTGACTGGATGCTTTAGGCCATAAATGAATTGGAAGCTGGGCTTGTATCTAGGAGATCAAAATATTTAGTTTCTTTTGTAAGACCCTACACATTTTGTGTAACATGATTATCTGTCTCTTTAAAACTCCCATTGGTTCCCAGTGATATGTTTTTTGTTCTCAGTGACTTTTTTTTCTCTTAGTTCATTTTTGTGTATTACTTTTCTCCCTCATTTCTGGGAAGAGTTGAGACATTTTAACATTTAATATTTATTAGCTCGTGTTTCCCAGTGCAGGACAGGACAGAGAGATACTGCTTGTGTCTACTTGTTTAAATAAGCAATTTACAGAAGATTTTACAAGAAGAATCACAATCTTATCACCAAGATCATAAGATCTTAGTCACCAAGAAGTACTATAGCAGTCTTAATAATTTTGTGGTACTGAGTTTTTTCTCTTAAGCTATCAATTGCTTGCCCTTTTTACCTTAAGTTTCTCATAAGCCAGTAAGTGAATGGTATAAGGCTTATTAAAATACCAGTTGAGGGTATGAAGTATACTGAATAGTACAGTAGTGATTTTAGTAAATATATAAGAAATACTAAACTAGTTATTGTTTGAAAATTTAAAATGCTCATAGAGATTCCTAAGCAGCTCATTTTATGGCCAAAGAGTATTTGGAGATAGAGCAGGTCTTTTATGGTCCCAGTCCTCGAAGCTCGTTGTACCTATTGAGGAAGACTGCCAGGACATAGGTCTCTTCTAGGAAAAGCAGGAGCAGACAGCTCTTTATTCTCAGTTTCTGTTCTGTAGCCGCATAACCCCACCACCTTGGCCACAGTTGATAGGACCAGGCACTGATGACCTGATGGGTTAATGGCTGATCCAAAGAGAGCTACAGGTCAGTTGAGATCCAATCCAATCTACATTTGGGGGCAGTGAATTCCATTCACTTAGAGAGATGCTGGCAGTAAAGTCGCACAGAAGCAAAGAGACATGGAGACAGGCAGTAAGTAGAAACAGTAGTAGCTATAGGTAAGCAGAAGCCATGAGGCAGAGAATATGAGAGGGGAGGAACTTAGAGAATATAGTAGAGACTATCAGTTCCTGAGTCACCATAAAGCAGTGTCCCAGCACAGGGAGCAAGCGAAGCCTTCTGTGGAGAGATGACAAGATACACAACGATTAGTAAGCACCGTTTGTGGTGTTGCTTAGTTCACAGCAACCCCTTTCATCTGGGAATGCTACTTCCCTTCTTTCATGCTATTAAGGCTCCTTAGGGGCAGCCATGGTTGTGCTATACAGTTCCACCTTCCAGGCCTCAGCTGATTCAACCAAGTGTGGCAGTTTCATCCAAGCAGACCCAGTCAGATGCTCTTTTTTGGGACTTTGGAATTGTGTCTGAGAGATTGTCTCTGCCTGTGGCGGGAGAAAAGACACATAAAGCTATGGGTGAGAAGGCAAAGCTAGTGTGTGGAAAGAAAAGAAAGAGACAGATGTGCATTGAGAAGCAGACATGGAGAAGCCATGTGGAGAGAGGGAGGAAGAGAGTGTCAGAGTCTTGGTTTCTGATTTCCATTTCCTGTCTCTGAGCCCTCAAAGAAGTCCCTCAGTGCCCTGAGATACCTGTGTTTTTATAATATCTACCACTACTTTTTTTTTTTTAATTAAGGTGGCTTAAGGTAGTGTTCAGTGTTTGCTGTGAAGAGTCTCCATGAACGCAGAGCTAGTGCAGTAACCTGTATGAAATTGTGCGCCATGAAGCCCAGCAGGGCAGCTGTCAACATGGTTTCTTTCCTCTCTTACAATAAGCTCCCAGCTGAGCATTCCTATTTCCTTGCAACCTTGAAGGGACTAGCAAACAAATATACCTGAAGAATCTGACATAATGGAATGAATGGAGTTAGATCTTCAAACACCAAATGCCAATTTCTGTTTGAGGCTACTTCTGCTATTCTCTCTTCTGATTGATTACCTTTGCTTTGTATATGGCTTGGTGCAGTAGGAATGGGGAGCCCCTGCTCAATTTCTCAGGCTCAGAGGTCGCTCTTTCCCCAATTGAAGTCTCACTATGATCCTGCCCATCCACGCTGACAGAGTTGGCCTTCTTGGTGAACAGGCACTTCAGTACAAAACGTGGGCTCAGTGATTGTGAGTTTGTGGAGGGCAAGGACTGTCTTGCTTTCATTTGTTTACCCTGGAGCCAAGCACCTGGCCCAGTACCTAATAGGCCCTCCATCAAAATTTCTTGATTGAAAGACGGAATAAATTGCTTTTCTCAATGGCAATTTGAAGGTACAAAAAAAAAAAAAAAAGAATATAAAACTTGAAATCCAACCATGTAGTAAATTATATCATCTGAGCATGCAAGTGGATGGATGCCTAATAAAATTCTTAAGGATATTAATTACGATGATAGTCTCTTCACTATGCAATTGCTTAATCCTCAAGGTGTGAATCCCTCATGTGGGAAATGTACATAAGAATATTGGGTCTTTGTGTCATTCGCAGGGAATTTCTTTTCTCTACCCCAGACTGGGCTTTAATTTTGAAAGAAAAATGGCAAGCTCAGTTGCCCCTGGGTTATGTATCACTCTGCTGAATTCCCCAAGGGAGATGACATCACAATTTCTCAGAAGCTTCTACTTATTTCACTTATCAGAGGAACGTTTATATTTTTCATATAAATTTTAATGGGCAGAAACATCTGTTCTCCATCCAACTGTGATGTTTCATGTAGGGTACAGATGAGAATTCCTTGGCTGAGCACCAACCATATATGCTCTGTATTGGATGCTCAGAAAAACAATGCAGAGTGAGGACAAAGATGTGGAGAGGAGTGAAGAGACTGGGGAGGAGAAAGTAGAAGTGGTGAGTAGAAGGTGGCTGTTTGGGCAGGACACCTGTGCAGCTGTCCCTCCTGGGTGGTCTCCTTGGTTCTAGTGGATCCCAGGCCTCCCCTCTTCCTTGGAGAGCACAGCCAGTGGGCCTTAAGAGCCTCTTAGCTCCATTTTTATGGAGCTGTTCCCTCTTTAAATTGTGTTGCCTCTTGCCCTGTGGATGGGAAAGAGCTGTCATGGCTCCAGGGCCCATTTGGCCCTGAGGCTGACACAGTTGGCTTCCTGTTTGCTCCTGTACCTTGAGAGGTTTCTCCTCCCTCCCATCACCTGAGCTCCTGAAGGAACTTTTAGCTCATGGGTTTGGACTAAACAAAACTTTAGGCTTGTCCCTCTATAGCGTAGAATTCAGAGGACCCCCTGGCCACCTTTTGGGCCATTTCTCAATACCCCGTCCTCTTTCCATATTTTCCAGCCTCCCCAAATGAGAAGAGTGTCCTCAACCCAACTGTTCCTTCTTTGGGCCTTTCTAGATTTATCCCTGGAGAATTCTTGTATCCCTGTAATGGCCTGAATTGAGGCCTTTGTCTCAGTGTGCTTTTGATGTCTTGGGTTCAATAGCCCCATTATGTTTCCTGTTGCTGAAGGAAGGGGCCCCAGGGAAAACATGGCATTGGCTGGGAAACCAACTATACATTGGGCTGAAGTTGTTAATGCAGCTCTCGGATGATCCTCTCATGAATTTGGTCGTGTGGGTGAAAAAGGGCCATGTCATACTAAACCCTACAAGCTAGGGGAGGCCTGCAAGGCAGCCTTACAAACTGAAACCTAAAGCAACCACATAGGATGGTCTGAAACTTCCTAACTAAAAGTGAGTCATGTGGATAGTCATGTCCTAGGCCAGTATCTTTCTTGACAAAGGTCCATCTTTACTTTAACTGAGCCTGTTTGTTGTCTTTTTGCATCTACAGAAACATACCTTTGGAATGTCAGAGTGCCCCCCCCCCTTTTTTCTAGACATCTCAGGGTATAATCTTCCACTACAGCAGGAGACCGCTGAACCCCTCATTGTTGTCTTGCTACCCAAATACCATCTCTGTGTGCTGTACATGTTAATTGTTAACTATCTTATAACCACCAATGTAAGAGAAGGATTTGTCTTTTCGTTTTACCCTTTGTCCAATCAGAGGTTTCCCCACTTTACTTTCTCTCGCCTCCCTCATCTGCCATCGATGAATTTCAAGTAACTCTCCTTACACCTCTTCCTTTGACTGTACTGTGTGAAATAAACTGCAGAACTGCCATTCTATGGAGCATTTTCTCAATCTGTTAAGATTTCACTTCCTGGCAATTGTCGGTTTGGCTTACATGAACTCATAAAAATTCTCTACAGGTTTGGATGTTTCTTACGTCTGGGATAGGGTATGTGTCAAAATGACTGCAACCGATAAAGGCTATAGGAACTATCGAGACGATAGTGAACCAACCTCTGATGGATTTATGGCTTAGAATCAACAGAAGACCAGCTTGATCCAACACGGTGACTAACTTCACCTATGGTGACCCACGGTCTCATTATACGTTCATTGTAATACGCTAGCATTCTAAGTGACACCAGGAGCTGAAGTGGAAAGCCCATATAAGGACACAAAATGGCCAGCAAGGCTCTTCTGAGAAGTCTCCACCCCTTTTCTAGAAAATTTCCTGAATAATTCTCCCACTTTTTGAATGCCCTACCCCTCAATTAAATGAGCCTCAATAAAAGAGGTAAATCCCACTCAGGAGGGGCTGCTCTGTCTGTGAAGTAGCCACTGTCTGTCTTACTGTTTCACTAGTAAACTCTCTCCCACTTCAAACTCTGTGCTGGCTCATCTATGAATTCTTTCGTGAACAAAGCCAAGAACCCACAATGAATCGCAGACATTTGGGTCCCTGGATCCCCGGAACACCCACTTCACATCGATAGTAGTTTCTGGAAAAAAGAACACCAGACTTTATGTTCCTTGAGGACAGGAACCTCATCTTAAATACCTGTTTCTGAGACATTGTTAGACTTCTGAGTGGGTGCGGGCTGGAACCTAACTCTGCATACCCTGTGCAGTATTAGCATCCCTTATTCCAGATGAGAAGGCTGACGTTAAAGAGTCGTGTGCTCAGATAATGAGTGAATGAATGCATGAATAAATATGGCGATACTTTATTATTTTTGTCAATGTAAAAAACATTCAAACCTATAGAGAATTTTTGGTGAGTTTATTTGAGCCAAACTCACTACAATGGCCGGGAAGCAATATCTTAACTGATTCAGAAATGCTCCAGAGAATGACAGTGTAGCACCTTATTTTATACATTAAAATCAAAGGAGGAGCCATCAGGGGTTTACATGAAGTCCATTAGTGATAGGTGAGGGGACACAGGAGAAAGTAAAGCGGGAAAGCGTCTGGGATTGGAAAAAAGATAAGATGATAGATACATACTTCTTTTACACAAGTGGGTGGGGGATAGTTGACAATCAACAATTACCATGATAACAATAACCTTGAAGCGATATGTGGTCTCAGCTTGTGTCCAAGGGGTTTGGGAAAAGGGAGGTTACTTGACATTCCAAAGGCATGTTATCATAGATGGAAAAAAGAAAATAGACAGGCTTAGTCAACATTGACCTTTCTTAGGGAAAAATACTGGCCTAGGACATGACTACCTGCCACGAACCACTTTTAGTTAATAAGTTTTCATTTCAGACCATCCTTTGTGGTGACTTCAGCTCTCTGAGTTTGTAAGTCTAACTTGCAGGCCTCCCCTGAGCTTGTTAGGTTAGTATGTGATCCCTTTTCTTCCACAGTTTTTCCTACCAGACCATAGACTCTATGAGTATAAGTACCTTACCTTCAACCCTTAGAACACCTCCTGGCATGAGGTAGAGGCTCAGTAGTTATTGTTGTTCAATGAACGAAGGAATGAAGGAATGGAGAACCTAGGCAGAGAATGTCTGATTTCTTCAAGAGGTTCCCCTTGGCCTTTTGAGATGTATTCTGCACTTTCCTGCAATATTTTAGAAGGGCCCCTCACAGCTTGCAGCAGGCTGGGCTAATGGAGAGCAGGAAGGGTGACAGCTACAAATTTTGTCAATGGAAAATTAAATCTGTTCGGCGAGAATCTAATGAAAAGCTGGGGCTGGCGGAAAGAGGCTGCAGCTGGAGGGAGTGTCCACTGGATTCCACAGGCCTCTGGACGTTGAGAAGTTATTCTTAGCCATCTTTTCTTCAGTCTTTATTTTCTCTTAATCAGGGCTGTCTTGATTTTGCAATTGGAGCTTTTTTCCCCTTCTGTAAAGCGATGATTTTCCATATAGTAATTCTTTCCTTCTTTAGACTTCCCAGAGGGGGCGGGTGGTTCTCTTTGTGCCCAAACACTGCACATCGCCTCCCACCCAGCCCCCCCACAGTGCTTCTGTGGCTGGTAGAGATCTATTCTTCATGCTGGGGATTTGACCCCAGCTCCTTGTTTGTCTACAAAGAACTTAACTATACCAATCACTCTCCTTACAATTACTTTTTCTTATGAACAGCAGTAGGAGTACATTTCTTGCCCTTCCTCCCTCTGCTTCATGTGTTCTGAATTCTGCTGGATTAATTTAACTTCAGTTTTATTTAACAGGCAGCAAAACCCAAGGCAGGTGGCCAAGCTCCAACCCTTGGCTCCTGCGTCATAATCATAATCACTCACGTCGACACAGTGCCCTGTGGTTAACAAAGCACTTCCACACTCAGTAGCTCTTTAGTCCTCAGAACGACAGAGCCAAGGTCTCTGGGGTTTGGTGACTTCCCTAGCATCACATTTCTAGGAAGAGGAAAGGCCTCAGTTTGAACTTGCTTTTCTGATGCTAAATCCACCACATTGATTTTCGGCCCTCTCATGGGTTACAAAGTCAGAAGGGCTTGGGGCTAAGTAGGTAATGCAGATGAGAGAAGCTGACTGAAGTACCATGCTTTAGGGAGTAGTGAGGACTATGGGGAATTGGAGAACTTGTCTTGCCTGAAGGTATCAAAACACAAAACATTTGAAAGCAATTATAAACATTTAATATATCCCCTATTCAGTGCTCAGTCTGCAACCTACCTCTTTGGTGGTGGAAAAGGGAGGACATGTGAATGGTGTTACCTTTACCACTGAACGGCATTGATTTGGTGCCATGAGAGAATGTAACCAAGCAAACTGGGGCTCTGCTGCCTGGTGCCTTGACATATGACCCAACAATTAGTGTTAAAGGAAACCGGTTTTTATTAACAGGGTTCCAACCTTAGGGTGGGGGCGGTGCATGGGCACTCCTGCTCAGAGCCCTCCTTTCCCACAAGACCCAGATCCTCCCTTGCTTCTCAAAAGGCTACAAGCCAAAACCATGCCCAGAAATTCTTCATATCCTTAACTATCCTTAAGCCAGTCCCGCAAACAGGTCTCCATCCCCTCTGGAAGGCGCACTTATGGCTTTCAGGGTCGTCATCCTCTCACAGCAGCTCCATCCTTCAGGATCTGGGGTGCACTGTTCTCACCCTCCATGTAGTGGTTCAGAAAAACACATGCCGTGTTACACTGAATCATGGTGGATCTATGGCATGCCGAAGATTAAGTGAGTGATTCTAATGCTTTTGTTATAGTATTACAGATGTACAAGATCCCGGGACTAGAGTTTTCAAGGGATGAGATTCAAGGTAATATATTAACGGTTGTGTGAGTCTCTGATGTCCCAACCCACCTCCTTCCTCTCTCTCTCATGCTTTTTTAAAATTTGTGAATGAAAAAGAGGCTATGTAATAAACCAGACAAGCCCAGGGGGGCTACATGGCAGGGCTGACAAGCTCAGTGACCCAAGGAACCACACAGGATAGTCTGATCACAGATTGCTACCAAGACAGGCCATAGTGGGTACTCACATCCCACCACGTGACTACCCACAGGCCTCTAGCTTCCTTAGCGAACGAAGGTCAGTCTTCACCGGTGTGAGCCCTGTCCGCTGCTCCTATGCATCTAAGATAATGTTAGAGTAATTTTCTTTCCCAGACCCCTCGAAGGCACAGCTGTAGGCACCAGAGCATGAGACCCCAGAGCCCCTCATTGTTATCTGGTTCCCTACACACCATCTCTCTGTGCTGTAAACGTTAACTATTCTGTACCCACTAATCTGTGAAAGAAGCATTCGTTTCTCCACTTTGCTTTTCATCCAATCCTAAAGATTTTCCTGCTTTGCTCCCTCCCCCGCCTTATTCTATCGCTAATGGATCTCAAGTCACCCTCTTTACGCCTTCTCCTTTGATTCAAAATGTATAGAAGGAACCGCAAAACTGCCATTCTCCAGAGCATTTTCTCAGTCCATTGAGATCTTGCTTTCTGGCATTTCCTTGGTGCAAATAAATTCTTATAAAACTTTTCTACAGGTTTGGATATTCTTTTTTTTTTTTTTTTTTGACAAATTTATGGGACTTGATCAGATCTATATGTTGAGAGAAAGAGTGATGGTGACAGAGACGGTAGTCAGGGTCCTAAAGGAACCCCAAGTTCACTTTGTCGCTCAGGACACGAGGCCTGGAAAAAAAAGAGAGAAGAGCCTGGATTATGCCTTTAAACCAGAGAAATCTCACTCATTAGTGAAATGTGGCCCAGTCAAGGTCATGGGCTTTGGCCAATCAAGTAAAAACGGCTCCTTTGAGATGAGTTAGGGAGTTGGCTGTGGTGAGGTTTGCATGGGAACTGGGTTAAGTGTAGCCCTGCTCTAAGCAGAACAGTGGTTAAGACTGTGGCCCCAGCGAGCACAGCTCTACTGCCTTCTGGCTCTATGGCTTTGGGCAAGTTATTTCACCTTGCTCCTCAACGTCTTCATCCATGAAACGTGGGTAAGTGCAGTGATGAAGAGAATGAACTGAGATAAGGCAGGCATACAATTCAGTAAATGTTTTCGTTGTTTGAGTTCTGTCTCCCAGCTGTACTTTCCTTCATGTGACCTAGGACCTGAGGAAGCCTGGAAACGCTGGCAGAAGAATATGAAGAGAATAATTCATAGAACAAGGAACTACAATATTCTGCCAATTTTTCCTCTTAAGAGCTTGCCACTTTTCTAAATGCCCTGATTCCAACCCCCCACTCCCCCGCCCCCTCAGTTTCATACCCTCAGATGGTCCCAGTGAGCTGGAATCCTGGACGAAGTAACTGGGACTCTGCTGGATAAGATTTGGCTCTCAAATATGTTTTTTGCCGGGTGTGACTGTGATTTTTGTCTAAATATTCACTCAAACTTAACTGTTAATTCAGTTGAAACTTTTCCTATGTGGTTGTTTTCTCATTTGGCTTCTTGTGGGACAGAAAATTTAAGAAGAAAGATTCTTTTATTCAAATGCAATATGGCTGTATTCACCCAGTCAATACTGGGGCTGAATGCTCCCTTCCTCGCCAATCTTTACAGAGTTTGTTTTCATTGTGTGCCTCACATACACCCATGAAAAATAGTCCATAGTGATTACTGCCCAGGCATGGAATTCGGTTCCTTTAGTGTGAAAAATCGGGCTCTTGTCAATGGACAAAAGTAGAATTGAGAGGCTATATGATATGCTTATAAACTCTGATTTATTCTTAATTTTTACCCATAATGTTTCTTTTCAGACCAGAAGGCAGAGTAAGAGGCTCAGCATGGAAAAAGCAGGGATAATTCTGAAATGCAGTTAATTCACAAATTACCTGTGTTTTAGCATGGCGTCAGCAATACGCTCTTTGGTGATTTGTCTGTCTTCCCCCTCAACTTCCCCACTCCCCTTCTTTCCTCTTGTCTGTTGCCCTCCCTTCCTGGCTAAGCCTAGAAGGAATACTTGATCAAAGTAAAAGGTACCATCCAGGAAATTACGATACCCATGTCCTAGTTCCAGCTCTGCCATCTACTCACTCAGTGGTAGTCATCCCTCTGGGTCTCAGCTGCCCGACGTATAAAATAAGCAGGAGGTTGGGGTCAGGACACCTGGGACTAAAGGAACTCTAAGTCTGTGGATTCCACCTTTGCCGGTTTAGGGCCTGGGTCTCAGCAGCTGCGACCTGGATAGTCCCCGAAGCGGGTAATTGCTTGCAGGATAATAAAATGGCCTCTACTCACAGCGGTCTGTCCACACTCAAATAGATGCTGGTGCCTTTGGCTGCTTTTCGGAGCCACCAGCCAACATAGAG
This sequence comes from Micronycteris hirsuta, assembly GCA_004026765.1. Taxonomy (NCBI): domain Eukaryota; kingdom Metazoa; phylum Chordata; class Mammalia; order Chiroptera; family Phyllostomidae; genus Micronycteris; species Micronycteris hirsuta. The sequence goes on along the minus strand of PVJI01011422.1, from coordinate 36,016 downwards.
ATGAAGCTGGCTGGAAAAGAGGATGAAAGTGTTGGAAAGCAGGTCTCCAGAACACAGTATCCGGGGGTTGTCCATGTCTTCGGAGGGAAGCCACTGAAATCCTTCAGCTGGTGGTGCAGTGCAAACAGTCAGGCGCACCAGGTTTTGAATCTTGACGCTTGCCACTTTTCTAAGCTGTGTGACCTTGGGCAAGCCCTTTGGCCAAGTGTCATTTTTCTCCTCTGTGGAATGAGGGTAGCAACATATCCATCTTGTGAACTGTGTAAGGATTAAGGCACTGCAGAGGGCTAACAGTACCTAGTGATAACAGGTACTCAGAGGTACTTAGCAAATGGCAGTCGTAGTGGTTGTTACTATTGTCCTGTGCCCTTTATACACAGGAACTCTCAGTGAAGAGTGGGCCCCAGTGCCTAGCTCACGGATCCTCCCTGTGGCTGGGAGGCACCGACTGGCTCCATGCCCAGCCCAGGCTCCTGGCACAGAGAGGTTGCTGATTTGAATGCTGATTATATTCCCTGCTTTGAGGAGCCTCAGCATCCTGGCCCAGAGCAGGAGGGCTGACATTTAGCACAATCTGGTGGAGCCTAACGAAGTTATTTTTCAAAACTGCCCCTTTCGAGGTCTTGCCTCCATTCTTCACCTCTCTCTAGTCTGTTCTTTCTGGATCCCTGTCAGAAAAGGGCAACAAAAAAGTAGTGCAGGGCTCCCCTTCCTTCCCCTTTCGTTGGGAAAGTGACAGGGACTGGCTCAGGCAGTTTTCCTTGCAGAAGATGCGGCTTACACAGTCCTGGCCACTCAAGGCGGTGCAGCCCCATTCTAGAAGCTGACATCTCCAAGCCCCTGGCCGATCCCTGTTTTCTTTTTCTTTTCTTTTCTTTTTTTTGTTTTGTTTTGTTTTTGTTACTTGTTTGTTTGTCAGTCTGTTTGTTTTTGGCAAAACTGGGCTCACAGCTGAAACCTGCCTTTTCCTCCATCCTTTTCCGGGCAGTTCGCAAGTGCTTTGCTGGTAAGCTCGGTGAAGTGGCACTTAACTTGGTGTATTTTTCCATCTCCATGCGTCCACCAGGTAAAATAAAATAAAACAAAATAAACGGCCAGCCCGGGATTACATTGTCGTTATTTTTCAAAAGGGGCTAGCAGTCACATGACTGTGAGTAACTGATTTAGCGAAGCGGCTGCAACTCGGAGTTTGCTGCAGAGCCGCCCCTCCCGCCGGGGCGCTGACGTCACGGAAAAGCCCCGCGCGGGCTATAAACGGAGCGGCGGCTGCGGGACCGAAGCCGACCGCCTCTCCGCTGGAGTACCCCGCGCTCTGCGGCCCAGGATCGTGGCGCGCACCCGCGCGTGGACGCACAGATACACGGATGCCCAGCTGGCCGAGCCAGGTAAGGGTCGCTTCTGGAGGGGCCCTCTCGCCGCCGCTGGGAGGGAGTGATTGGGCAGGGAGTGGGCGTTCCCAGCCCCAAAACTTTCTAAGTTGAGAACAGAGCCCCTGGAACATGCCGTCGACTCTGGTTTTTTTTTTTTTTTTTTTTTTTTTTTTTTTTTTTTTTTTTTTTTTTTTCAGGCAGGGGCAGACTTTAAGGTGCAAAGGAAGCCGTTTGTTATCAGCAGGTTCTTTAGTTCAATTCCGTAGGAGGGTCGCCTCCTCCTAGAAGGCAGCCGTCAGTGATACTTCATGCCTTTTGTTGTTTAGATAAAAGTGTGCCAACTGAGGTGCTGCTTGTAAGATTAAGAAACCCGGCGGGTCATCCTGGCCAGAGGCCAACGTGTTGGGGTGTGGAGTGTGGGGGGAGGGTGCGAGGGGGAGTGTCTGTGCTCTTCTTTCGTGAGTGGATCTGGCTGATTAAAATGAAAATGCTTCTGCTTTATCTCCAGTAGCCTGGCAGAACAGATCTCTGCCAGGGGAGGGAGTCTTGCAAAGGGAGAGCAGTTTGCCAAGTTGTTGAATGTCATTTAGGAGAGTCTTTGGCTTTCTGATTTGCTCCAAGGTGGAAATCTGAGTTGAATTAAGGAACTCTGGGAGAGGACATGGTGTAATGAGAGGGGAGCATTTTCTCTGCAAATTTGATAGGTCTGACTGGGAGCAGGTCATTTCCCTGCCAGAATGACAAGGCTTGAGGCTGGGATTTTTAAAATGTGGTATCTGTGGGCAAGAGGGCAGAGCTGAGGCATAAACCTCAAACAAATTTTTTATCGCTCCCAAATAATAGCTTTTTCAGGCAGTTGGAGAGTATTATGGCAACTTGACTAAACATGGAAGTTCCAATAAGTGCTTGTCCAGTCCAGCCAGGGGGAGTGATGTCATTGCCACGTGTTTCCCACCAAGGCACAAAAGTCTGCTGGACGCTGGTGCAATTAAGAGCCATGTTTAGACAAGAGCAGCTAACCTGGCCCACTGGCTCCCAGCTACATTAGCTTGTGGATTTTCAAGCCATTCCTGGAGGCTCTTTCCTTCTTGCTGCCTCTGTGTCAGCTCTGAGTGGGGGTCCCAAGGCTTCCTTGAGGATGGAGGAAGCTCCAGGGCAGTGGATGATGCTAATGGTACTTTTTCTCTTTGCAAATGGATAATCTGCTCGAGGAGCTAATTAGTAATTGTGTGTGTATTTGTGTGTGTGTATGTGTGTCCAGCTGAAAGCCTGTTGGATTTGGGGACTGTTCCACTGGTGTTCCTTATGTTAGGACTACTTGGATCTCACTCCATTTAAAAGAATGTCACTGATTACTGACTGTATGTTTGACACCCCCGAGCTCTTGCTCATGCTTACTACTGCTAACACTTTGGCCACTTTGCTCTCCAGGACCCAACAATGACTCTGAATAATGTCACCATGCGCCAGAGCACTGTGGGCATGCAGCCACAGCAGCAGCGCTGGAGCATCCCAGCAGATGGCAGGCATCTGATGGTCCAGAAAGAGCCCTACCAGTACAGCCAGTGCAGCCATCACCCTGCCGCCCCTGAGGACCACTGCCGCCAGAGTTGGTCCTCCGATTCCACGGACTCAGTCATCTCCTCCGAGTCGGGGAACAGCTACTACCGGGTGGTGCTCATAGGGGAGCAGGGGGTGGGCAAGTCCACTCTGGCTAACATCTTCGCAGGCGTGCATGACAGCATGGACAGTGACTGCGAGGTGCTGGGAGGTAGGTGGCTCAGCCCCAGCAGGCTTCTGTCTGTCAGCAGTGGTCCAGGCAGAAAGAGCAAGTGGGTGGGTCATTTATCCACAGAGCTGAGAACTGCGATTCTGCATTCTCGGCACTGGCCAGGGAGCTAAGTCCCCAGAAAAGCCCTGGCGCTGGCCCGTGGGACAATAAAATAAAATGCTTATAGATAAAACTCTGGGCCCGAAGGGGAATTTCTCAGATTCCAGCTCCAAAGGGACAGGGGGCACTGATTAAGGAGAGCAGAGCTAGTGGGTCAGGCTCCCATCTCGGGCTTTTGCCAACTCTGCCCTGGACATCTCAAGAGATCAGCGTAGATGTAGCTTTTTCCATGGTTATTCCTGAAACCAGACTGAAAAATGGATGCATCAGTTCATTTCCACCAATGTTAGAGGTTTTTGAGGGTGTAAGAGAGTTTTACGTCTGTATTTGAAATAGTACAATATTTAAAAAAGTTTTTTGAGTAACAATAATGATACATATGTTTGTGTAGAGTTTTACAGTTTTTCAAGACAATTTTGTACAATCTCATTTAAAATATTTACTGTTTAAGCCCTGCCTACTTCCAGAACTGATTTGAGGTGACATAGTTTCCAAAGTGCACGTTTGCCTCAAATACGCGTAATGCGTAGCGCTATATTCTGGGAAGTGATGTGAGATCCTAATTGTCAGTGGTATTATACATACCGTATTTTTCAGCCATGGCTTCCATCTTAGCATACATGACCAGGGTGGTTGCAGAATATCCCTATTTGCAGCTGTAAAAATGAAGAGAGAACCTTCCAGTGCCTGCCCAGATGGCATGGCCTATCTGTACTCTCAGTTGCGACTCACCGCTGAATCACTGAGTTCTGCCCTGTACTTGTTGTGTAGGGATCTTGCTCCATCCTTGGTGCTGTCTCCCCACTTCCACTAATTGTTTATTATTCTCGACTGTCTCCAGTGTCAGGGAATTCACTGCTTCATAAGGCAAGCTCCTGAACTGGGCTATAAATGATGACTCATTAGAACATTGATTTCTCATGCTGGAATCTCAGGAACTATAGCTAAACAAGAATCAAGGGAGTGATGGGGTCAGTACTGTGCACTTGCTTTTCTTTCTTTGTGAGACTGGTGGATGACTGTGGCCATGGGAGAGAGGGAGTAATAACATCTAGGTGCACATGTGCGCTGGGAGAGGCACTTTGTTTGGGTGTCCTGTATTTGCTGCTGTTGATTTTGGCCCTCACAGAATTTTGTACTCATGTGAGTGAACCACGTCTCTGGGATACCAAGTGGGTTAGCTGGGATTAGAACCTGGGGTTTTGTAGTCTTAGTTTGGCGTCATTCTGCCATTGACGGGGAACCTATGTGCCAGGCACTGTGCTAAGTACTTCCTATAAGTATTTTTCATAATGTTTATAAAACTGAACCAATTTGCTACTTATTACCCCTATTTTACAGGTGAAGAAATGGAAGCTTAGGAAGTCAGGTGACCTACCCAGGGTGAAAAAGCTCGTCCATGGTATGGCCAGGACTCAAACCTAGTTGTTGACCCCAAATCTCATGTCCCTTCACTGTTCCCTGCAGCCCTTGGATTAAGCATCCAAATGCTATTAAGTACGACAGCATTTTGGGCTGTGTTCGGCCACGTGCCTGGCTCTGTCTGAATCTGTGGTCCCCGGTGGTGACTAAGGTACAACAGACCTCTTAGGAAGCCATTAAATGTCAGTGGCTATAATTCAGAGCAGGGTGAAATTCATGGATACTTTAAGAAGTAACAATTAAGTACTTTGGGCATTGACATAAGGAAGAGATTAACTGAAAGTTTTTGTTTTTTTAAGAGGGAGAAATTATAAAAGTTAGTGGATAGCAGACTTTCAATAATGTCTGTCAGTTAGAGTGCAATGGTATGTATGTGGAGGGTAGTATTCCCGTAGGCATCATAGAGGGTTAAGAAGACCAGCCCACACCTGGGCTTTGGAAGTCAGGCTTCTGTTTGGGAAACCTCGTTGTTTAATGGAGAGAGGGGAGGGAAGACTCCTTTCTGTATCTCTTCAAATAGAGAATCTTTTTCCCCCTTTTTATTGGGGTGATGCTGGTTAACAAAATTACACAGGTTTCAGGTGCACAATTCCACAACACATCATCTGTACCCCATGTTGTGTGTTCACCACCCCAAGTCAAGTCTCCTTCCATCACCATTTATCCCCCCATACTCTCTTCTACTTCCCCCAGTCCTCACACCCCCTCACCCCCGGCAAACACCATAGTTTGTCCAGGTTCATGCATTTTTTTTCCAAATAGAGAATCTCTGACAATGAGAAGCTTCTCAGGTGACCTATCTAATGTGTCCTCCTATTTGAGTAACTTAATTTATACTGTATAGGATTGCATCCCTTATTTGTAGATGGCTGTTGGAATCACTAGTTGGCTTTATGTTTCCCAAGGGGAGGATTTTGCAAGGCACACCCTATACCGTTTTCTTTTCCAGCATTAACCTTAAGAAAAAACCTACACAATACTCTCATCACTATTTCTCCTAATAAAGATGGATGTTGTACAGATATATTGCAATAATCTTATGACTGTGTGCACATTTAATGCCATTCATTCATTCATTCATTCATTTCCAAACAGTTAACTGAACAGATACCATGGGACTTGGTGAAGCACTGTGGGGCATGTAGGGTCATGGGGCTTCTTCCCCAGTGGTGCGTAAAAGTTTATGCAATGGAGATCAGATACATACCAGCTATAACTCAGGATAGGGTGTGATAAGTGTGTGGAAAGAGGTACAAGGACAGTGCTGTGGGAATTCAGAGGAGAAAAGATTACTTCCGGCTATGGAAATCAGAAAAGGGTTCATGGAAGAGGTGGTCTCTAAAAACAACTAGGATGGAGAAGTTATCAGATAGGTGAGGAGGCACTGCATACGCACACAGGCGGTACCCGAATGAGCACTGAACTCGCAGTCTGATGCTGTGGGCTCGGATCCCAGCTTCCGCAGTGAATTAGCCAGGTGCTCTTGGACGAGATGTGCTCCTCAAGCTTCCTTATTAGTAAAACAGGAACAATACCTATTTTATAGGTACTAAGAGGATTAAAAGAGATAACATCTTAAGCATGAAGCATAGTGCCTGGCACATAGCAAATATGAAATGCACATTTGTTAGAGCTGGTTCTGAACCTACCATTTCCTCTCTCTGGGCCTGTCTTCCAAAACTGGCACTTTCATTGCTTGTAACCCCCATCCACTTTGGTCACTCGTAGCGGGGGCCTGTGAGATGCACAGAGGAGACATGAGCCCCTAAGGAGAGGACAGTATTCTTAGAGCAGGTGTTCCTTCTAGGGTTCGTTGGGATCCCTTGGGCTGTGAAAGCTAAAAGCAGGTGAGAGTTTGGGGAGAGAGGAATGCTAGAGCCTCAGAACCTCTGAGGAGCTGCAGGGCCCAGTTTGAGAACTCCTGTGCATGTGTTACAGAGCATTTGAACCAGTCTTGGGCAGGAGGGTCCTCCAAGTGCAGTGGGGGTCACAGGAGGAAAGACAAATCTAGGTGGACCCGCCTGAGGGAAGTGGCTGTTGGCCACAATTGCCCAATCATAGACACTCCATCCCACCCCATCAGTTTGACCTGTCTGGAAACACTGAGTGGGAGCGCATACCCTCAGGAGCTTCCATGGAGAGCACCAGAGAAATGGGAACATCCCCAGCCCAGGTTACTGAAAAGCCTGAGGCACCAATGGGCTTCAACCTTTTCTCCACACACCTGGACCCAGGGCAAATTTCAAACGACCCTTCTAGAATTTCATATTCTTTTATTTTTTCTTTCCTCACCTGATTAGCACTTGAAAAAGCTAAAAGGTGAGTGACTAAGCGAGGAAGAGAAATTAGAGCTTGGCAGCTTAGCGAGAAGGCTGTCTAGCAGGATGCTTTGTGCGTTTGAAGACTCCTTGAGGTGCATAGCTGGAGGCAGTATTTAAACCCCTGTGTGGGGCGAATGCACAAAGCAGGGTGGAGATGTATCGTTTTAGGCTCCAGAGTTTCCAACACAATGATTTTCAGGCAGTGGGAAGTCCAGACAGAATGCTCCTGTCAGGAACCTTCCAGAACAGCAAAGCAGTTTGGCTCTCCTTTTACAGATGTAATCCTTAGTCCATTTTTTTCTCAACTTGTTCTGATATCTCTCAAACCAAGAGAGGGTTTGTGTGCTTTTCCCTTAGCTGTTGGAATACAGTATGTTTTTATTTCAACTACTAGGGATTCAAGTGAATCTGTTGTACCTGCTTTTGAGTGGTGGGCTGAGGGCAGAGAAAGTGCTTTTGTGAGTTTTCTGGGTTTTAGAGAAAGCGCCCCACCTCCCCTTCTCTTCTGCTCAGGCTCTGAGTTATACAGCCACTTCGTTATAGTGGTTTGCCATTGAGGTCCTGTGGTTCTGCTCCCCAGGAAGGAGGTCCCATGCATGCTGAGCATTGTGGGAATGAACATGATGGACGGTGGGCATAACCAGTGTTTAATGCCCCCGTGGGAAACAGTCTCCACTGATGAGGACAATGACACCTGACAGAAAGAGCCGCTCCTGGTTAACTTTCTTATCCTCTGTCCACGTTTTCTTTTCTTTCCCTTTCCTGATTCTAGTTCCTAGATGAAGGAACAGTAGCCCAGGAGCATTGCTTTTGAGAACCCCTCACTCTAATAAAAAAGACATGTTCTGGTTCCCCCAGTGCAGTGCTTTTAAGCTAGGGTTTACCAACAGCGGGAGTGTGGCAAGACCCAGCTGCTGGCATCTGCAGGAGTGATGCTAACAGTTAACAGGTATTGCATTTCTGCTTTGTATGTAGTTGCCACACAGCCCTAAGCTGTGGATACTTTTATCAGTCCCATTTCACAGCTGGAGGCCCAGAGAGTTTAAGTGGTTCAGCACCACACAGTTAATAGGGTATGCCACTCAGATTCTAATTTAGGTTTGCCTGTGCTCACAGCCACAATGCCATATTTATGATTCATTCGTTCATTTGATAGGTATTTACCGAGCACTCGCAATATAGCAGGCACTGTCCCGAGGGCTGGGGCTGATAGCATAGAGCAGCGCAGATGCCAGTCTATGCCTTAACACTCTGGGAGAGAGAGTGACATAAAACAATAAAATTAATTAAATGGATTACATGTTAAATAGAGACGAGCACAATAATGAAAATAAAACGGGAGTAAGGACTATCAGTGGAGAAGAGGTGTTGCAATTTTAAATTGATGGTCAGGGAACACCCCCTCCAGAAGGAGGTAAGGGAGTAAGTCTTTTGGACATTTGAGGGAACAGATTCCAGGCAAAAAGAACAGCAAGAAAAAAATGGGAAAAAAATCACTATGAGAATTGCAAGTTTCAAATGATGAAATTCAAAATAGGAAACCTTGTTGTGCAAATAGAGTGGGGTGGGCTCAGTTTTGGAGTTGCTGGGAATCTTGCAAAGATTCCAGTTAACGCAGCCCCCTGCCCGGCGCCCTGAGTTTTCTGGGCTGGAGCTGCTCTGGCCCATGGCGCTGAGTTCACCCTTCATCTGCACTCAATCTGGGCTTAAGTGTAGAAAGGAAAGTTTCCATTACCAAGTGGAGCTGGAGGTTGCGCTGTACTTGAGAGAAAAACAAGCCTGTTTATTCCGAGGGAAACATTTTTTTTTAAGGAGGAAAACTTTAACCCAAACACGGATAGTCTCAAGATTTTTTTATTGCATGTCTCAAAAGAAGAGACATGTCTCTGAGCTCAAAGTTCCTGAAATTGCTAGTGAGTGTTCAGTAATCACCCCACTGCAAGGTGTAGTGCATTTCCTTGTGAGGCTGACAGACGGGGCTCACAGTTCCACTGGGCGGCCCATGTTTTCTCATGGCATTGGAGCTCGAATCTGAGTCAAAAACTCTAACATGATTTTATACTCATAATGGTTTTCCTGTATGAAAGGCCCAGGAATGATGAAAACGAGTGCCTCTCACTGCAAGGCACTGTGGTTTAGTGATGCGTATCCGGGGGACTTAGGCGTTCTGCTGGTAGTACTGGAGGAATATGTGTAGAACATTGTTCAAGGTGCGAAAGTGTCATCTGCCTTTATAACTATCTGGATATTTATAATTAGTTACATATTTAGTGTATTTATTTTCTAGCCTATTTTTACATGATCCTCTTATATAAGGATGTTATTATTTGTCTGACTCAATATCACTGTTCTTTCTTTTCTAGAAGATACATATGAGCGAACTCTGATTGTTGATGGGGAAAGTGCAACAATTATACTCCTGGACATGTGGGAAAATAAGGTATGAGGAACCCGGAGCTCTCTGTAAATTCCTTCGGGGTTTGCCTTCCAGCAGGCTGTTGGGTATGAGGGTGACCTTGGCCTTCTTGGTGTTCCAGATGAAGTAGGCTCATTTACTTGATTAAAAGCTTTTCCTTCTGAAGTATGAGACTGTTCTCCGGAACAGGTCATTCGCAAATGAGCTCTGAATAATAAGCAAGTTGTAGTGATTTGCCCCTAGTTATATTAAAAAATACAAAAAAAAAAGGATATTTGTTTTCGGGAAAGTGCCAACAAGTATGAATGGTAATTTTAAACTATGTAAAACCACATTATATGAAGGTGACAGTCTCAATCCTGGCCTTCAACACTTGCTTTTCAAAGATTTGGGGCTTCCATGCATATACTCATATGCTACACTTTCTGTCTGTTGAGAACTCTCCTATTCTCACAGAGGATTCTTAATTTTACCACTTGGGAAAGACAAAAAGGAGTCTTTTGTAAGTCAGAAAAAGCACATTTTTAGTAGCTTCAATAGAAAATGGAAATAATGTTTGGTAGGGACATTGTCTAATTTATCAATTCAAGCTGTAGGACGAACTGGACAATAAAACCTTTTTGGCGTAAGTACTTCATGGGCCAGCAGTCTTTACAGCCGCCAGACATCTGCAGACATGGAAGACCAATGCATTTTGGGAGTTTGAATGCATATGTTTTCTTTCTTTCTCATATCAGGAAGGGTACTTTAGGATGCATGTATTGTTTCTTTGCAAACTGATGCTTCATTTACCAGGCCAACCTGCGCTCACCGAAGGCCTTCTCCTTCTATTAGGGGGAGAACGAGTGGCTCCAAGACCACTGCATGCAGGTCGGGGATGCCTACCTCATCGTCTACTCCATCACAGACCGAGCCAGCTTTGAGAAGGCCTCTGAGCTGCGAATCCAGCTCCGCAGGGCCCGGCAGACAGAGGACATTCCTATAATTTTGGTTGGCAACAAAAGTGACCTGGTGCGGTGTCGGGAAGTGTCTATTTCAGGTAAGAGGAGTGGTGCTAATACCTAGAGACAATCTCTGGGTCCCCTGCATTTTCTTTCAAACAGCTCTTCTTCCTTTCCTCTTTCGTGAAGTTGGTACTGGGGACTCATTCAAATGCTCTATGGGGTTTTATGTACACTCTTAAGTCTCCTGTGTTCCCAGCCGATCACAGGCTGGGTGCTGCTCCCTTGTTCATCTGGTCTAACCACAGGGTTCTAATCTCCCCGCATCCCAAGGTTTGCCTGGAATTTATCATACTCAGGGGTTTGCTGGAAGTCTCAAACCTTTTCTCCTGGCCCTTTCTATTTTCCAGGGAGATCTCAAGGGTTCAGAGAAGTAGAAATAGCATCTTCATGCAAGAATGCTGGGAACTCTGAGTTAGGGCAACTGTGAGAAAGCGTTTCATTGAGGATAGTAAGAATTCCACTCAGGCTGCTCCTACCCTTTGCTTCCTAAATTTCAGTTACAACATCTTTTATTGGGTTTGGTAGAATGGTTAAAAATAGAACAGTGCATTGCAAGGCTCTGCTCGGGAGAAAAGAAACCTGTTGAAGGTGTAACGGATACAACTGGTTTGGGAATGTCTTACTCTTAGGAAACGAGTGTCTACAGGAATCATTTGTTTCAAACTCAACCTTGGACACATGGTCATTAAACACAAGGGAACATTTACAACTGAGACTCTTCCAGAAAAGCTTGTTTGTATAGTTTGTTGTAACTGTTATCATCTATTTGTGAATTCCTCAATATTTTTTCCAAATAGCTCTCCAAAACTTCAAAAAGTTATTTTTTATTTTTTAAAGCGAGAAAGCCAAGTAGTAGGATTCTTATTTTTCAATTCAGGAAACTGAGTCAGGAGCAAAAGTTAAGAATGTGAGCTTGAGACTGAAGCAGACCTGGATCCACATGCACTTCTCACAGGCCCTGTGAACTGCCTCAGGTTTTCAAAAGACCGCCCTGCTCCCCAGTTTCTTTATCTATCTGAGAGGGATAATGTATTTTTCAAGATTGTGGTCATTAAAAAAAATTATAAAGCCGTTCCCAGCATGCAGTGAGTGCAATAAATTACGGCTATGGTTTTTACGGCAATAATAAATATTACTATTTTGATGAAATGGGACCTTCGTACAGTGAATTTGGTGGACCAGGTCTAAAGCCCATCTCTCCTGCTTCCAGGAATCTCCTTGTGAGACTCTTTGCTTCTGTGTATTCTGTGTGTGCCCAGGAGGACGTGTGGCACAGGGCCTCCCGCGCCCACTGCACGTATGACTGACTTAGAGTCACACTGAGGACCATTTAAAAGCACGAATCCTCCAGTTTGGCTTTGTGCTATGTGGGTCATACTGTGCAGCCCCCCTAACTTTCCTCTTCCCTCTTCTCCTCCCCTCAGAAGGGAGAGCGTGTGCGGTGGTGTTCGACTGCAAGTTCATCGAGACCTCCGCGGCTGTCCAGCACAACGTGAAGGAGCTATTTGAGGGCATCGTGCGGCAGGTCCGCCTTCGACGGGACAGCAAGGAGAAGAACGAGCGGCGACTGGCCTACCAGAAGAGGAGGGAGACCATCCCCAGGAAAGCCAGGCGCTTCTGGGGCAAGATCGTGGCTAAAAACAACAAGAATATGGCCTTCAAGCTCAAGTCCAAATCCTGCCACGACCTCTCTGTGCTCTAGGCAGCCAGAGTCACCCCGATGTCTCCCTGATGGACATCGTTGAAGGCCATTGGGACCAATAATCTATATTAGATTGGATCATTGAATATTGTTAGATGTGGCTTCCCCTAGTGCAGCAGGGAATTCACGTGTTAGCCTCATGGGCAACAAAATGCATGGGAATGGAAAGATCTTTGTAAAGAGTCAGTGTTTGTAGGAAAGGCCTGACCTTGCTACTTGAACACCCAAGACTCATTAGAGAATGTGTTTGGTGTTCACACGCGTTTCCTCTTTCCTTTGGATGGTAGAGAACTGAAGCGTATAAAAGAATGCCTAGATAAAGAATTTCACATGATTAAAATTTTCCCCAGAATTCTGATATGTGAATTTGAGGCCAATGGGTCATGAACAAATACAGGAACCCGTCAAAGGGTTTATTCAAATGAGGAGAACTTCTTTCTCTGTACCTTATATTCCTGAAGCTCGGACTGCGGAATTGGGCTCATCGTGACTATTATTGCTCCATCAGACTGTGAAAAGAAATGATGGAACTTGCTGGAAACTAAAGCTTGCAAACCAGTTTTGTTCAGTGCCCACAGCTGGGGATCCAGAAATTTGTAGAATTGGAAACTGTTACATGTACCACTATGGGTTTCAAAAATTATATGTGTACTTCTGTTATCTTATAATTTTTTATTTAGGGAAATTTATGTTAATCAAATTCAACTTAGTTAAACCACCTTTCATGTTTCATTTTTTTCACACCCATAAGTCCATGATAAAAAATATTTGTAACATCCGGATTATTGATAATCTAGAGTGCAAAAAGCCAAACTTTAAATATAATCAAAGGTCTGAATTTGTATAAAATACAAAAGTATAAAATACTTTCAGTACTTTGAGTTGACACTTGTATGCCTCAGCTCTGCTCTATTTATTGTTATTTTGCAAAACAGTAACCATTTTAACATTTGATAAAGCATATTTATGACATATTTCTTAATAAGAAAAATGTCCATTTTATTACCATTTTCTATCTTTTTCAGAATATGCAAGTTTTTACCTATATGTCTTGTAATAAAAGAAATAAAATCTTTGAAAAAAGGTGTTCTTAAATGTTTTTCCTCCCCAAACAAGATGATTATGATTACATGTTTTGATATAGCTTTTAGAATAAGCACATTCTAAAGAAATATATCTATCATTTTATTTCTTCTTTTCATTAGCATAGCCCAGTGTTTACCTGTTTGAAAGAGTACCCCTGATGTCTCTCCTTTTGGAACCATGAGTCACAGTAACGCAAAGTCATTTTTGGCAGATACAGTTGGGAAGTATTAGGGGGAGTCATCTAAATGCTAAGTTACAGTAAAAGCCAGATTGATTTTTTACTTTGGCAAATTCCTGGCTGGACAGATGGGCCTTGCTTTGCTCCCTGAAGGCTCACGGTCCTAAGCTTGACTAAAGCATTAGAGGAAATGATAAAGGATTAGGAGGAAAAAAAAAAGAAACTGATGATTTTCAGCCTGAAATCTAGCCAGGCAAGGCTTTAACCAAATTCCCCGCTCTGATGGTATTATGGTTTGACATTAATCGCGTGAAATCCATCCAGTGGCGGCGTGTAACCCTCTTGCTGGAATGGAATTTGCTCGTTTCCTTTTCGCATCTCCGGCTCTTACATGTTCCCTCTCTCACTCTCACCTCCTTATCTTCCGAGTTTGTCATCAGACGTACTAATAATGACAATCATGGGGCCTTGCATATTGACTGAAGTGACACAGTTTTAAATGATGTCTCTGCTGAACTTTATTGGCCTGTTCTCCTTTCCCAAACTGAGAGCAAGGGTGCCCATCTGTGTACTTTACATCTTTGAATTGCATGTGGAAATGGTACAGGGAAGTGTTGAGGAATGATTCAGTTTCCACAGGCCTTGGGGAGAGCTTGGCTGGGCCAATTAGCATGAGTGTATCTTTGGAGTAATTACAGGTTAAACCTTTCTGGCCATCCGTGTTTTCAGCCACAAAATGGGGTTGCTAATAACACCTACCTTTTAACTTGCCATAATGTAAAGAGGTCAAGAGATGTCAGTTTTCATTGTTGCATGTCTTCCATTGTGCCTAAATTAGAGTCTGCCTTCCTCCATTGGAATGGAAGTCCTTAAAATCGGGGACAACCACTTACTTCCTGTTTCATCTCTGCTCTCTTCTCTCTTCAGTGCTGTGCCTTGCATCTATCCAGGCTTTTATAGTGTTTCACCTTGAATAGATTCTCTCAATGGGCCCACGGGGTTGGCAGGCCATTTTACAGTAAACGTTAAAGAGGATAAATGACTTGTCCAAGTTTGTTCAGATGTTAAGTGTCTGAGTCAGGACTGGAGTCCAGATGTGGCTCCAAGTCATTTGCATATTCAGTATACAAAACTGTTTCCCACAGACACAGCCCTTTTAATGCCATGTATTCCCATACACACTACACACACACACACCAGCACACAGATCACAGGCACATCACAACCTTCCACACAGCACACACATATGCACATAATGAATAAAGCACACATACATCGCCATCAAGCACACCACACACACTCGCGCTACACATACCCATTCTTTAGCTACAGTATTCTCTGTTCTCAGATTTGAACTTCCTCCTCACTTATTTCTGACCTTCGCAGTCAACGGCCAACGGCTCCCACGCCTCCCAAGTTTAAGGACGAGTTCGGATTGTGGTACAATGCTCCCTCAGCCTGAGCCAGGGCAGAGCAGTGCAGGTTGCATTCCAGCCTGAGAGGCTTTTTGGGGAAGAGCTACAGGTCCAGAGTCAGACAGACCTGGGTTTCAATCTGGTTTCATCACCTGCTGGATGTGTGTGACTAAGAGTAACTTTCTTATCTTTTAGCCTCAGTTTCCCCATCTGTGACGTGGTAATAACAAAGTCTACTTCGCAGGGGTGCGAGAGGATAACGTGAGACCTGCAAAAGTGTAAGTCATCAGCCCAGTGAATGCTGACCCCTTCTGCTCGAGTGCAGTGTTCACGCCTGTGTTTACTCATGCGTTCTTCAGACATTGCTGGGCATCCGAGCACCATCGGGTGCTGGGTGCATAGTGAGAAGTACGATATTGTTCTGGTCCGTGGGGCCCTTGAGAGTAGTACATTTGTTCTGAAAAGCCAAAGAAGGTAGCATTGGACACAGGAAAAAAAAAGAAGAAAAAATACTCTGGGGGAAGTACCTGGAAGGGACTGGATTTGTTGCCATCAGCTACAATTCAAATGAAGGAAAATTGTTATTGAAATGATTGAATTTGATATGGAAAAGTAAATTGGGCTCTTTTTAAAAATTCCATTTTGAAGAAGTGGGAGCATGGGGGAAAGTTTTGTTCCTAAGCATCCTGTATTTTGGCTTACTAATTCATGATGAACTTTTTAATATGAGGAAAGAGACAGGAGATTGTGAATTCACTTGGTGAAATTTGTGGGGCCACTGCTTGTACAAAGTGCTCTGAAGAATGCATGGTGGGAGAAGGCAGTTTTGCCATTAATAATCTTATAATATAGTTATGATATAGTTAGCTTATGATGTAGTTGTGAATAGTGGTGCAAGTGGGCATTGTGGTAAATGATGACAACCACACAGAGCCTAGAATATGATGTAGAAGATGAGAAGGTCCAGCAGAGACACGTGAAATAAGGCAGCTGGAACTTGGGTGGGAGAAAGGAATCCTTGCTTGACTGGTGCAATCATGGTGCCTCCTTGGAGGAAGCGGCATTGAGCTGGATCTTGGAGGCCACTTGAGATTTCAACAGGTAGGGTTGGTTGAAGGAAAGAAAAAGGGAAGTGTTGGTTTATGTAAAGAGAAATAACATGAGCAAGGGCAGAGAGGCAGGAGAGAGAAAAATCTGTGTCGAAAACTGAGAGAAGTCCAATTTGGCTAGGATTTTCTGGGAGGTGGTTAAGTGAAGTGAAATGTGTGAAGCTTGGAGTCAGATAGACATAGTTTCAAATTCTTATTTGTTGGGTGTAGTATGTTGAATTGTGCCCCCCACCCCAAAATTCATGTCCACCTCAAAATGTGACCTCAATTTGGAAATAAGTTCTTTGTAGATGGGATTAGTTAAGGATCCCGAGATGAAATCATCCTGAGTTTATGGTGGGCCCTAAGTCCAATGAGCTGTGCCTTTACAAGAGAATGGAGAGAGAGAGAGAGAGGTTTGGACCCAGAAGAGACGTGTGGAGAAAAATGTACGAAGACAGAGGCAAAGATTGACGTGATGCAGCTGCCAGCCCAGGACTGCCCGGAACACCTGGGACCATCAGCAGCTGTAGATTTCCAAGGGATTTTAGATTTCTGGCCTCCAGAATTGCAAGAGAATACATTTCTGTTGTTTTAAGCCACCAGGTTTATGGTAACATCAGGAGCCCTAGAAAATGAAATACATCGGGTTATTAAGGGCAAGTTACTTAGCCTCAATAAGCCTCAATTTCTTTATCTGAAAAACAAGGATTATACTCATTTCAAAGGATTATAATGAGGATTAAATGTGAAGTGTTTAATTTATTCTAAGAGATGGAGAGTGAGTAAACCAGAAAATAAGCTGGAGAGCAGCTGTAGAATATGGCGATTTGCAGGCTGAGAGGGCTGGATTTGCTTAAGAAGTCTCTGATATTTTCAAACAGGGGTGTGGCAAATGAAGAGCTGCTGCTTCGGGACATCGCTCAGGAGAGCTGATCTGGCAGGAACTGGAAGGTATGAGACCCCCCATGAGAAGACCAGCAGAGAAGCCACCAGAACACCTAGCCCCATGTGCTGGGTGACAGATTCCAGGCCAAGGGAAGGAGGTGTACAGTGGGGAAGCCTCCCCTCAGGAAGTCCATTTGAGGTGCTCATTGGACTTACAGAGTGCACATACCTGTCAGTGCTCAAAGTTTTGAACAAGGAGAATTCACAAAGCAATGTTCAAAGTTTTGGACAAGGAGACTTCACAAAGCAATGTGGCCTGAGGGCTCAACAGCCAGACGGCAGTGCAAATGACAGAGAGAGCAAGAGAAAAGCAGAAGAGTGAGCAGACCTAAGTGTTAGCTGGGGCCCTGGTAACAAGATTACACTAGGGTGAGGGTGTGGACTCCATCTTTGTGACTGCCTAGAAAACAGCCACAGAACAGCAAGAGACTCTAACCATTAGTAATTGTCAGTCTAACCCCTGGGGAAAGAAGGAAGTTAATGTTACTTACCTGCTTTCCTTGTAACGTGGCTAGGGAAAAATGTATGCAAACCAAGGACTTGAGGTTTTTAGCAAAGGAATACTGTTGTTGGCACAGGTGTGTCTGCATGTACATGTATGTGCACCCATGTGTGCATGCATGCAAGGGCCCGTGTGTGCATGTGTGTTGGGGAGGGTTGAGGTGGGAAAGACAGGGCTTCCAGTTAAAGGCAGAGTACTGCAATTAGAGTAGCTTCAATAATCCATTAGACTCTCATCTCATCTTGTTCCACCTTCCAGTATATTCCAAAAATGGGGCTGCTGTCCGTGATCTAATTTATTTCAGCATCTACCAAGGACACAGAGTATCTAAGCGGTACATGCCTTTCTGAAACTCAAGACAACTGGTAACTTATGTTTGCTGGGATTGTGGTCAAGTCAGTCAAAATAAAAATGTGTGGGTGTCTTCTGTTTTCCTTAAGTTTTTACCACTGGTTTGAAGTTTAAAAAAAAAAATCAAAATGCAGGAGGACTGAGAGTACTTTCCATAGTATCATCCAGAGGTCCCAAGAGAACTGTTTGACCTGGAGAAATCTGACTGTCTTTTGGATAATTTGAAACAGCTTTGGAGCGCACTTTCTTGACAGGTGGGCCAAAAAGTTCATCTGGTTTTTACTGTATGATGGCTGTAGTAGTGCTTAGTTGCCTTTAATTTCATTCGAAACAATTTTGCTAAATTGCAGTGTGACAGCTGTCATATCAGCATGCATTTTCAAAAAAACTTATCAAAATTGGTGAATTTTTGTGTAGCCATTTGAATTTTGAAGATGGAAGAAAATATGCAACATTTTTGGCATATTGTGCCTTATCATTTCGAGAAAGGTAAAAACACAACCAAAATGCAAAAAAAGATTTGCTCAGTGTATGTAGAAGGTATTGTGACTGATCAAACACGTCAAAAGTGGTTTGAGAAGTTTTGTGTTGGAGATTTTTCTCTGGACAATGCTCCACGGTTGGGTGGACCAGTTGAAGTTGATCGCAATCAAAATGAGACATTAATTGAAAACAATCAGTGTTATACAACGCTGGGGAGAGCCGACATACTCAAAATACCCAAATCAATAAAGTCATTGGTGAAAATGAAAAATGTGTCTTTTTATTTCTTGGAAAAAACCCATATAGACTTTTTGGCCAACCCAACATTTACTATGTTATATATGTACACGTACATATGTACATATGCACACACACACACACCTGTACTTACATGTACACTATGTGTGCACACATGCATACATTTACACCAGCCTCATTTAAAGGCAGGGAGTAACTGTAAAGATGGCAGATGTCTTAAAATAAATATCTGACAAGGGAATTATGGGCCCCACGTGAGCATTGGCACAGGACACTTCACCAGGATGCCCACGCGAAAGAAGAGCAGGTACGCGAGTGTCAGAAACAGGGCGAGGCTCAGAGCTGCGTGGAGTGCCGTGTAAGCAGTCAGCTCTTACTTGACTACAAGAAGCAACCAGATAGACTTGAAAGCAATGAGGAAAGAGTGGAAATCTTATTAAGAAATCCAGAGGAAATTGCCTCCTGATTCCTCTATTGGATTATGAGACGGAGCTGGTTGCCTAACATTCTGTGTTCCAACATTTGGTAGCAGCAGTGTGAGGAGCTTGGACTATTTGAGAAATGACTGGGCAAAAGTAGTTTTGAGCTGAGGTGGAAAACGACGGCGGGAACCTAAGGGGTCCAGATTTGTTTTGAATTAGAACTGCAACACCATGAAATGCAGCCCAAGGAAGCAGGTGAGTGGCCTAAACATAACTTCACTCAGCACTGGGTGAGGGGCACATGGTGACTGTCATGTGTGAATTATCTGAGTCACAGCCAAGATTCTTGTCCGTAAGGATGGCAGTAGCTGCTTGTTAAGGATACATTAAGTACGGGGTGTGGAATGGTGACTGACAGTTCAAAAAAGACGGCAAGAGAAACTGAAATAGAGAAGTTTATTAATCATGGGTGCTGGAGAAAGTATACCGCACGCTTCGAGAGACCACTTGGGGAAGTCAAGGCAGGTGCAGACACAGAGGCAGGACCTGGGGCACATGCCTTTATTAGGGTCCTGGGTGGAGTGCCTTGGGGTTCTCTGGCCAAGACAGGATTTGTTAATTCAAACCAAAAAGCACAGTGGTTTCGGTAAACTGAGAGAGGGTCTTATGTAAGGGGCGGGGTGGGGAGGGGGCCGGGAAAGACTTGCTCACAAAGGCTGCTGGGAAAATGATATCAGGAGCTTCCATTTGCTTGCTAGACTCTGTGGGCTGTTAACGCAGGCCATGCTCTTGCAGGAGGGGGCTAGTGTCAGTTTAAGGCCCCCCAGCTGGTCACTTGGCCAAACCAAATGGATGGAGAAGCTTAGCCAAACTCGACAATGATGTTAATTGATTATTCTTTTTTTTTTTTTTTTAAAGATTTTATTCATTTATTTTAGAGAGAGGGGAAGGGAGGGAGACAGATTGAGAGAGAAACAGCAATGTATGGTTGCCTCTCACATGGCCCTCACCGGGGACCCAGCCCGCAACCCAGGCATGTGCCCTGACAGGGAATCGAACCGGGACCCTCTGGTTCCCAGCCCGCGCTCAGTCCACTGAGCTACACCAGCCAGGGCTAATTGATTATTCTTGGTCCCGCAGTAGCACGTGCAAACCCATTGACTCCGAAAGATGACAAGTTTAGAGCTTCTGAGGACCTGAATTACCAGGCCTCTTTCTCCTTTTTGCACAGAGAGAAATTGAGACCCTGGATTTGCTCAGGGTGACTCAGTGATCCAGTTGAGTTGGAACCCAGGCCTCCAGGCCCCGGGTCACTGACTGTCCACAAGAGCACGGGCTGTGCACAGGGCCCACCGCTGCGGTCAGGCGGCTGCCTCTCTTCCTGGCTCCGAGAGGAGCTCCGTCACCCTGCCTGGGCCTTCCTTCTTCCTGAGGCCGTCCTCCAGACTTGGCCTTGTCAGAACACCTACCAAAACTCCCTTGTCTCGGGGCCCAGGCTTCTGCCAGGTGAAGGAGCCGTGGGAGGGGTGTTGATAACTGCAAATATCTTAACGTCCAGAGAACACTGGGCTTGGAGTTCAAAGCCTATTCAAAGATACGAGTCCTGGCTTTGTTAATCACTAGTGAGCTTTAAAATCCTCACACATAAAATAAGAAAACTGATACCAAGACCACAGCATTTTTAAGATGACAAGACGAGACAAGTAAAAGTGCTTGGTCGTCTCTAAAGAGTATTCACGTCTCTATAGGGCTATTAACGGGCTACGCACATGTGAAGGGGTATTAATAACCCCATATGATGTATGTGGGATTGCTGGATCATATAGAAGTTCTATTTTGAATATTTTGGGGTAACTTCCAGACTGTTTTCCACTGTGGCCACACCAGTCTGCATTCCTACCAACAGTGTACGGGCTTCCCTTTTCTCCCCATCCTCGCCAACACTGGTTATTTCCCGTCTTTTTTAATTTGTCCATTACATTTGACATTCAATATTATTTACATTAGTTTCAGATGTGCAGCATAGTGGTTAGACACACAATTTGTGAAGTGATACCCCAATAATTCTAGTACCCATCTGGTGCCATACACAGTTATTACAATATCATTGACTACATTCCCTATGCTGTACTTTACATCCTTGTAACTATTTTGTAACTACCAATTAGTACTTCTTAATCCCTTCCCCTTTTTCATACAGTGCCCCAAGTCCTTCCCCATCTGGCAACCACCAGTTCGTTCTCTGAATCTATGAGTCTATTTATGTTTTCTGTGTTGTTTATTTTGTTTTTAGATTGTACATGTAAGTCAAATCTTATGGTATTTGCCTTTCTCTGTCTGACTTATTTCACTTAGCATAATACACTCTGGGTCCATCAAATTGTGGCAAATGGTAAGATTACATTCTTCTTTATGGCTGAGTAATACTCTATTGTAAAGATGTACCACAGCTTTGCATCAATGCCTCCATCCTCTCCTCCTCTGCTACTTAGTGAGCCAGCACCAACCCTTGGGGTAAGGGCAGTGCAGACCAGTTATCAAACTTCAGTTCCATGGGAGAAGGGCTGGAGAACGTAGGGCCCTCTCCCCAGAGGTTCTGATCCGGCAGCAGAGTGGCGCTCAGAACAAGCTTCCTGGGAGTCCAGCACTGTGTGCTGCGGATATGCGCAAAGCCAGACGAGCGTAGCCTGAGACAAAGTCAGGCTCCCAGGGCAGAAAGAGCTCTGTCTTTTGAAAAGCTGGCCTCTCAGCTTCCCAAAATGGACAGTATTCTTCTTCTAAAGTAGCAACAACATAAAACACATATGGCTCAATGTTCACATCTTGATTAAATTTGCCGTGACTCACCATGGAGAGCTGTGTTTTAGAAGTCCCTGTGAACATGGAGGAGAGAGTTTAGCTGTTGTGGCCTGGCAGGTATTGCCATGATTTTGGCCAGCTGCCTGGCTTGTGAGCTCTCGGTGCCTGAAGGCTTCTGGCTTGAAGTGGTTGGGAGCAGAAAGACATGGGGGCTGGGCAGGGGCCTGGGTTCCTGGGGTGGCTTATCTTCCTTAGGGCATACTTGTAAATCTGTCATTGATCTGAGGGTCTTTTGTGACTTTCAGAATGGGTATCTTTTAATTTTCTGTTGCCCAGGGCCTGCTCTTCCTGCTTCTCCAAATTCCATGCAGGCTACTGTATTTCTTACCGTTTCACAAATCCTAGTGGTTGAGAAATGAATGGCTGCCCACCAGGACCATAGCAAACCCATCAACGCCAGGTAAGGTGGGGACGACTACTTTTTAAGTTGGCATTCGCCAGGGTGATCGGGGGCGCTCTGAGGACTGGTTTTGGGAGGGCTCTGACTAGCCTTGCTTCCCAGAGGGTCAGGTTTGGGAATGAACGACCCACGCGCTGAAGGCCACAAACTGGGACACTGAGAATGAATGGGCTGTGGTGATGCTCCGGGTACTGAGGATGGTGTTTTCTAGAATGAAGCAGGAGGCAAGAAACTAGAGATCTGGGAGCAGCCTCTCCTCTTCCACAAATGTCACCACTGTGCTTCAGGACTGTTTCCTGTGTACACTGGAGAGGGTTGGGCTAAAACTATTCATTCAAAAATAAACATTTACGAGCCTTGATTATGCAGCAGGGCCTATGGGAGAGGGATGTGATGTTACGTAAAGCATGTACGTGACCTTGTGAAGATGATTTCCAAGGTTGCCTGCCACTCAAACATTCTGCGAGTCTGTAAAATGAGGCCTGACCTACAGCAGCCTTTGACCACTGGCTCTCTTTCCCATGTGTTATTACTCCTGCACTGTGAGAGATGTGGTCCTTCCCACCGTGCGGTGTCAAGTGCCTTGTCTAAGGACACTCGGCTACCAAGCAGCAAAACTGGTTTAAATCCAGATCTTCTGATTCTCAGTCCTGTGCTGTCTGCTCTGGGGCTTGCTGTCTATGACTCTGCCCCCTCCTTGCAGATTTTCCCACCCAACAATAGCTATCATTTGCCAGGCTCTTACTTCGGGTCCTGCTACACACATTATCTCATGGGCGCTTACGGAAATCTCATTTGGTGCTACCATTATTGTCGTTTTACAGAGGAGGAACTGTGGTTCAGAGAAGTTGAATGCCTTGCAGAGAGTCGCACAACTTGTCACTGGCATTTGATCCTAGGCCTTTCTGGGCTGCTCAGCTGCACTGCCTTCTCGGATCATTGACAGAGATGACTGAAAGGACAACGGACTCTGTCGTTTTTTGGAGAGCCGATGGTTGTGCCTTTGGCAGGGTCCTTCCTGGGCTCCTGCTGGAGGAAGGGAAGAGAGCCAGAGGACTCCAGGGAGCTGGTTGTGAAGAGGCCTTGGCCAGGGCCTGCTACTGGATTGAAGGCCCAAGGTTGGGGCCTTCATGGGGAAATATGACAGACTTCCAGGCCCCAGAGACATCTTAGGTCCCTTAGACCCAGAGGCCCCAATAGGAGTCAGCTTAAAGGCAGGAGCCGCCTGCCACTGACTGGCTGGCGGAGCTGCTCTGGAGGTTGAGGCCCTGCCTTTCCCCTGTGCCTGCTCACCTGGGCTCCTTCCTGCCACAGGCCTCCAAAAGGCCTTTCTTCCTAAAGCCTGCCTGTGCTGCTCCCTTTACCCAGCAGTTGGAGGCTCTGAGAACAATTAACCTCTTGGCTGGGAAATGCTCCCACCTCAGGGATTCTGCTTTAGCCTCATGCCGTTGTGGGAAGGCTGAAAATAGTGGGGTGTGTCTGTGCTATGCCGATGGGGAGTGTAGGTCTAAAGGTGATAGAATTAGCTCCCCTAACTAACCACTGACAGAGGGAGTTGGGCCTGAAGCTCGACCTTAGTTCTGGAGGGCAGGGTGCAGAGCTGGCCCGGCAACATGGGGTAACCATTGCTCACGCCTGTGGTTTGTTTTTAGGCACTTTATCTCATCTATGACAACCGCATGAGGCAGTGGGTAGGATCTCTATTCTACAAACGAGGACAGGTCAGGTAACTAGCCCACGGCCACTAGCCTTCTGGATCCCTCCAGTGTGTCCACTGACCCCTCTTCCCCAACTCCCACCCTGTGATTTTCCAGACTTGTAAAGTTCAAAGTCAGGTTAACAGTTCACTGGATGTGAGTGAAGCTCAGACGGTTCTTCATGGTGAGTGGCTGGTAATTGGGCCCCTAATTGCCCTCAGAAAGTTGACCCTCCAGGCCCTGGGTTTTAATTATCTTGCAAGCAGCCATGAAAAACTTAGAGTCAGTTGTTGGCAACAGGAAGTGTGTGGGATGTGCAGAGGCTCCGAAGGGACCTTTTAAGGTAGCCAACAGCTCAGGAGCAGTTACAGGCAGAGTCAGCAGAGCAGCCCAGAGATAAATCCACAAGCTGTGGAGCCCCAGAAGAGGTAGCTTTGACAGTTGGTGAGGTCACCCTCAGGTGACAGATGCTAATGGATGAAGGTCATGGCCTCCATGGAGATGGGCATGAGGCATATATCTGTGAGTCACTATGGGAGAGACTCGCAGGCAGGCCCCAACCAGGGACCTGAACCAAGCTGTCTCTGTAACCACCCTTCCATAAAATACATGATTAATTATGATAAAAGCTTCTTACTAATGGGAGGCTCCAAACTGGGTTTGCAATAGCATGAAGAGAAGGTGCTTCACATTCAGTTAATTGTTATCTGGCCTGCCTGGTCTCCTAAGGCAAATCTCTGCTCAAGTTTTAAGGATTAAACTCTCTGCCAGGGCCAGGGGGAACTGCAGCTCAGGATCCTTCCACTGCACAGTGTATCTGTGAGCTGTGCAAACCAAGCAGGTGGGGAAATAATGAGCTTAACTGCCCTCCTTGCATCCCCTGGAGACTGGGGAAGGTAAAATCAAGCCTATTCTTTTGGCATATGAAGGAGAAATCGGGTGGCACAGTTTGGTTTTTTCCTCAAGGAACCATAATTTTTAAGGAGGAAATTCCCAGTGTACAGATGATGTGGACCCTGCATGGGTGGGGAGAGAAAGGCTGTGGACTGGGCACCCCTGGGTTCCCAACACTCCCCGAGACCTCTGGCTGTAACAAATCATGCCTTGATTTTCCCATCCTGTACACACAGAGGAACATGCTGGAGTGTGCAAGGCTTGCTCTGAGCTTCCCAGCCAAGCACAGGCTCTGGGGAGAGGCACCACATCTTGGGGTGGAATTTGATCACTGGAGTGACCCTGGGCTGATTCCAGCTCCTGATCTGAGGGCCCCGTCCCACCAGATAGGGGAGGGCAGGGTGGTCACAGGAACGATAAGGCACTGGCTCGCGTTGAGAACAGGGTGTACGGGGCAGGGGAAGTCAAGGGGACTGGTCACTGGGGCGAACAGTCTAGTGGTTTGTTGAAATGGCATTTAGATGGGATGGGAGGATTTGAATCTGGGGATTTGGAATCGCTTTATTCAGCCTTCAAATAAGGACAGGATTCAGTGAAATGCCACCGCCCAGGAGGCCTAGGAACTTGGAGTTTCAGGAATAAGTGTTCAGAGTTCTGGCCACCTAATTAGATTTACTCAGCTGGAGCCAGAGAAATCCAGTCCTACCTCTTCCCTGTTGAGTCATCTTGGGAAGGTTATTGAACCTTTAGGTTAGAATGGTTTCTCATTTATAATGTGAGGGTAATAAATACCTCCCTGGTATGAGGATCAAATGGAATAGTGCCAGCACATCAAGGCTCTGCTGCAGGTGTGTGACTGAGCCCTCCAGCCTAAGGGAGTCACCTTTTCTTTTCATATCCTGACGGGCCCATCTGAGACCTATTGCACATACTGTGGCTTGCCCCATGTCCCCTCCTTCACAGCTCTCTGAACTTTGTGGGGGAACCTTTTTTCTTCCTGATACTCTCTCACTCTGATTTCCTGCCTCTGCAGAATTTTCAAGTTCCCTCTTCTTTTTTTTTTAAATCCTAACCAAGGACAAGCTTACTGATTTTTTTTTTTAAGATTTTATTTATTTATTTTCAGAGAGAGGAGAAGGGAGGGAGAAAGAGCAATGTATGGTTGCCTCTCGCATTGTGGACCCGGCCCGCAACCCAGGCACGTGCCCTGACTGGGAATTGAACCGGGACCCTCTCAATCCACTGAGCTATACCAGCCGGGCCATGCTTACTGATTTTAGAGAGGGGAAGGGAGAGAGAGGGAGAGGGAGAGAAACGTCTATGTGAGAGAGAAACACTGATCAGTTGCCTCACATGTGCCGCATCCTGACTGGGGACCAAACCTGTAACTGAAGCATGTGCCCTGACCAGGAATTGAACTTGCAACCTTTCAGTGTATGGGATGACGTTCCAACCAACTGAGTCATATGGGGCGGGGTTCAAGTCTCCTCTTCATCTCTCCTGCTATGACTGTCCTCACTGTCCCCTAGACCCTTTATTCACTAGGAAAAATAGCATTATCCAAAGTGGTTGCATTTATTGGAGATGTGGGCCCAGTTGGGGTGGTTCAAGAGGGTTTACAGCATGGACCAGACAACAACTTAGAACTGAGTGTTAGGTGTTACCCTTCTAATGTCTCTCAGTCATTCTACAGGCCACCTCACTAGTCATCTGTATCAGTCAGTGATTGCTACATAACAAGTCATCCCAAAGTTAATGGTCACAATTCTGTTCATTAACAATGGAGGATCAGCTATCAGTTCTTCCAGTTTCAGCTGGACTCTCACATGGATCTTCATGTAGCTGTGGTTCAGTTTGCTGATCTCGGCTGAACTCCCACATGTCTGGGGGCTTGCTGGGAAGGATAAGCTCTATTTCATGTGTTCTTTCATCTCACAGCAGATCAGCCCAGGCTGGTTCACATAGCAAGTGAGTGGAAGTACGCAGGGCCTCTGAGACCTAGGCTTAGAACTGGCACTCTGTCACTTCTACTGAAAGCAAGTCACAGGCTTAGCCCAAATTCAAGAGGAGGGGAAAAGGACCCTCCTGTGGAAGAGAGGGTCTGAAAAGTCATTTTGCAAAGGGTGTGCATACATGCCTGGAGGGAGGTAGTATGTTCATGTTTTGTAGTCTACCATAACCATCTCTTCCCCTCAGGGTCTTGCCTGGGGTCCTATTGTTGGATCTTTGGTCTCTTCCCCTGGATTCTCTACATCTCTTTCCAGATATTTTCTCCCTATTCTAACTACCCTGCCCCCGCTCCCCCAGCTCTTCTTCCTATTTGAAGAAATTTCCAAATTCTGCCAACTTTATTATACAGAATGTTTATTTTTCTTTGTTGACATTTTTTTCCTTTCAAATCATGTTCACACCAAAAATGGTACTAAGTGTGTTGATCAAAGTAAACCAGTAGTTCTCAACCTGCTGGGCATCAGAGTCACCTGCAACGCTTACTGATGTCTGAGACACACACAGCCCCAGATCCGGGGTAGGTTTTGGATATTAATACTTTAAAAAGAAAAAACCTCCTTAGGTGGTTTTAATATGTAGCTAGAGTTGAAAAGCCACCCAAATAAATAAAAGTACCATATCTCTCTGAGACGAATTTCACCCCTTAAAATATGGCTATCTTAGAAACTAATTTTTTAATTTCATGAGCAAATTCCTTCTTTATATTGCATTTGTATTATGTCCAGTGTGTTGCAGGTACTCATTAAATACAAACTACCATCTTACTGCTGTCATGGGCGATGTAGTAAGGAATGTGGACTCCGAAGTAAGACCAACTCATCTTTCTCTGTCTTAATTTTCTCATCTGTAACATGAAGGTAACTAAAATTTTTATATCATAAGTATCTGTCTACCTCATAGATTGCTGTGAAGATTAAATGTCTTAATTGTACTTAGACACAAAGTAACTGCAATCAATGGTGAGTAGTATGTAATTACTGTTTTGTTCATTCAGCACCTCCTAGTGTACTAAGCTCACCCTCAGTTTGCTTTAAAACATGTGATGACAATGGAGAGAGAAAGGTAGGAGTGCAGTTACACAGGAGCATGCTAAGGTACGAAGGATGCCTAAGAGGGACATTCCCATTGGTCGGGAGAGGCCACTGCTCCGCCGACTCTAGGTTATTAAAAGCATTAAGAAAATTCTCTGGCAAACTTGGGTATCTTTTTTCTTTTCCAAATTGAGTTTTCTTCAGCCCAAACATCATTTTAATGGAGGCAGCCTCAGACTTGTGCAATTACTTGAGTAGTGCATAGTTGGCACATAGCTCTGTTCAGATGTCCTGGACATAATAGATGTGGGAAGGATGCAAAAATCTGGCAGGATCCTGAGTTGGGTCCAAGTGCCAGCCTGGGGTGAGGGCAGCCAGCACACTGAGTCGGGTGGACGGGAGAGAGGACATCTTGGAATCATAGAATCAAAGTCAACAGGACCCTTTGATACATAGACTCACATACAAGGAGACATAATCCTAGAGAATTCAACATTTCCAAAGTGATATAACTGCTGACTGGTAGGGCTCAGATTAGGGGGAACCCTGGGGATTTTAGCTGTTATTATGCGCTCCTGTGTACTGGGCTTGTGGTAGGTCTTTATCTTTACTACCTTACTTGTATCTCCCAACTCCAAGAGGCAGGAATTACTGGCTCCATTTTACCTTAGAGAGAATGGGGCCCTTTAAGAGGTTATGATGTCACACAGTTAAGTGAAGAATTAGGCCATTGCACAGCCATGGCACCACAAGGACTGTTTAAGGCATTGGAATGACATTTTTAAAAACTCTATAAAATTTCTATTCTCCCTGAAACACATTGCTCACCCATCAGCAGATGCTGAATGAAATTATCTCCATGGTATATGAGTTTAGGAAGACTCTGAGTGAAAAAATAGATATCTGATACAATAAACAAAAACCAGAAAGTCCAAATTTGACATGTGAAAATAAACTAGAGCTCAATTTAAGATTTTAATTTCTGGAAAAATAGAATCATTTTTGAGAGAAGTGAAAACTGAATGTGACCTGAAAGAAGAAACAACGGTATATATGGGACTGAGCAATGTGATCTCATATTTTAAATAGGCAATTTGGCTTAGAACTTGGCCATCTCAGCACAAGTCACATATATGGAGAAATCTGGAGGTAAGTCATGGACAAGATCTTATTTGGTAAAAAACAGTATTGAAATGATAAACTATAGCAGTTCCCCTTTATCTACAGTTTTGCTTTCCATAGTTTTGGTTACTCATGGCCAAATGTAGTCTGAAAATATTAGATGGAAAATTCCAGAAATAAACAATTCATAAATTTCAAATTGTGCAGTCTTCTGAGTCGCATGATGAAATCACGTGGCATCCCACTCCATTCTGCCTGGGACGTGAGTCATCCCTTTGGCCAGTGTGTCCACACTCTGTAGAGCTCCTGGCACGTTGGTCACGTGGTAGCCGCCTCGGTTATCGGACGGAGTGTCGCAGTGCTGCAGTGCTTGGGCCCAGGTAATCCTCGTTTTACTTAATGATGATCCCAAAGTGCGAAAGCAGCGATGCTGGTAATTCGGATACGCCAAAGAGAAGCTATAAAGTGCTTCCTTTAAGTGAAAAGATGAGTACCGTACAGTAAGATATTTTGAGAGAGAACATTTACATAACTATTATTATAGTATATTATCATTGCTCTATTTTATTATTAGTTCTTGTTAATCTCTTAATGTGTCTAATTTATAAATTATACTTTATTTTAGGTCTGCATGTATAGGAAAAGGACATAGTATCAATAGGGTTCAGTACTACCTGCAGTTTTAGGCATCCACTGGAGGTCTTGGAATCCCCCTTGTGGCTAAGTATATTTAGAAAATATATAATTTTATTATTGTCTCTAGTATAAACCAATGTATGTGATATTATGCAAAATATCATGGGAGAATAAAAAATGACAAATTTCAACAGCCCAACTGAGTCTCATAAGCATTAAGAAATGATAAAATTAGAATGCCGTCTAGTAGAGTGGTTGTTTTTAGACTTGGGAGTCAAAATTTCTAGTTTCAAGTTCTGGTGGAACCACTTTACTAGTTGTGTTGCTTTGTGCAAGTTTACTTATTTCCTTATCTAGAAAATAGCAATAATGGTATTATGTATATATCTCATAGTGCCATTTTAAGATCTGAATGAGTCAATGCATTGGGTTGGCCAAAAAATTCATTTTGTTTTTTCTATAAGATGGTCTACTAGTTGTCTTTAACTTCATTCTAAACAATTTTGTTAGACTGTATTATGACAGCTGTTATATCAGCGTGCATTTAAAAAAACATCAAAATTGGTGAATTTTCTGTAGCCATTTTAATATTGAAGATGGAAGATATACATGACATTTTTGGCATATTATACTTTATTATTTCCAGAAAGGTAAAAATGCAACTGAAACACAAAAAAAGATTTGTGCAGTGTATGGAGAAGGTGCTGTGACTGATCAAATGTGTCAAAAGGGGTTTGTGAAGTTTCATGCTGGAGATTTCTCTCTGGACAATGCTCCACGGTCAGGTAGACCAGTTGAAGTTAACAGCGATCAAACTGAGACATTAATGGAGAACAATCAGTGTTATACCATGTGGGAGATAGCTGACATACTCAAAATAGCCAAATCAATAAAGTTATTGGTGAAAATGAAAAAATGTGTCTTTTATTTTATGGGAAAAACTAAATGGACTTTGGGCCACTCCAATGTTATTATCTTCTTCCCAGTGCAGGACTGTCTTATTAGGAATCCTCTTCTCGTCACTGCCCTGCTGCTAGCAGTGTGCTTTTTGAATTAAGGCAACTAACTACTTTTCTGGTTTCTGGTCATTATCTTTGCATTGGACTACCAAGATTACCTCTCGCCAGTAATAATTCACCGCTAGCACACAGCTGCCTCTCGGCTTAGGACTGACTTGCCTTTGCATTGTTTTTCAGATTAGCCTCGATTTTCAGAGGCTTGGCAAATGTGCAAACAGCGGACCACTGTCTGCAGCAAGAGGCACTGTGGAGGGGAAGACAGGTCCTCCTGTGTGAAGGCAGAAGATGGCTGCGTCAGATCCGGCTTGCTCTGGATGTGCCTCTTGGGTCATACCCCATGGGCTGGTTTGCGATGTTCACGTCTGCATCTGGCATGCCTGTGGCTCTGCCAAGCACGCAGCCTCATCGTCCCACTTGGAGATTAGGCACCCGACAAAAGCAGGGCTAAGGTTGTCTGGGGGGCATAGGGAGAAGAAAGAGATAGGCTGCTCTTGCAGCCCAAATACCAGCACAAACTTGAAAAGCAAACAGCACAAGTGATTCTATTATAATCCCTGTCATATGTTTTTCCAGTTCAGTGTTTCCTCCCCAGGACACTGAGCCATAAATAAGGGTGGTTCTGAGCAAGAGCCAAAGACACGGTTTCCCAAGGGGAGTGCTGGTGTGGGTCACCCGGGGCGCTAGAAGGGGCCAGTCACAGATCAGAAAGCAGCCTGGCTGTTGGCTCCTTGCCTCTCAGTGGCTCTTTGGGACGGCTCTGCTGCAAGCTACAAGCAACCGTTAGTCACAGTTTGGGGGTGGCAGAGATAAGAGACCAGGTCATCTGCCTGGGCGAGAACCCTTCCAGGGCCTCAGTAAAAATCCGTGACAAGTGATGTTAAGAGGGTGTGACGGAGTGGAAAAAAGGTCTTGCTACCAACGCACTGCTGAATCTCTTTACAAGAGGAGGTATGGTTTGCCGTCAACAGACTTGGGTACATACCTGCATGAGTAGTCTTCCCCACGATGCCCCTAACTAGAGATTATGTCATGCAACAGCTTGTAATACTACACACTTACCATCACAGGTTTCCTCTGGAATAGGCACTGTTCCGATCTTTTTCCCCTTTCCTCCAGGGAAGCATGAAGAGAAATCACAAGTGCTGTGGACTTTGAGGAACTGTCATCAAGTTTAGATTCTTCTATCTACTAGACGATGGGTGCTAGGGCAAGTCACTTAACCGAAAAGAGTTTCTTCATCTGCGAAATAGGGATATGACAATGTTTACCTCAGAGGTTTTTAATATGGCGTCTTAGATAAATAATGCCTGTTTCCCGAATCAATGGACTATTTTTCTCGTTGAAGAAGAAGAAATATAATCATACCTTGGAACTGATTCAGTGATGCTTTCATCAGGCATGTGGCCCCTTTGGAGGGTTGCACGATAACCTTTGTGTTTGGCATTACCTAGAGCCTTTCCCCCCCTCATTTTGTGATGAATCTTGCTCGAGTGTGTGTGTGTGTGTGTGTGTGTGTGTGTAAAAGAGAGAGATTGTGATTGTTAATTTTATCTGTCAACTTGGCTGGGCCACGGAGCTCAGATATGTGCTCAAACATTGTTCTGAATTATTTCTGTAAGGCTCTTTTTGGGTGCACTTAACATTTACATTTCGTGAAGCAGATTGCCCTCCCTAATGGGGGTTGGCCTTATCCAATCACTTGAAGGTCTAACTAGAACAAAGGATGGCTCTCCTCTGAGGAAGACTGAATTCTGTCAGCAGATGGCCTTTGGACTTGAATGCAACATTGTCTCCTCCTGGTTCTTCAGTCTGCTGGTCCATTGTGCAGATTTTGGACTTGCACGCCTCCATGATTGCATGAACCAACTCCTTAAAAGGTATCTCTTTTCATATAGATACACATTCTATTGGTTCTGCTTCTCTGGGGAACTCCAAATGGCCCAGGGATGGAGAGACAACGAGAACATCTGTATTCTCTGCTCCCTTATATCAGCTGGCAGATTTCACTTGACGACAGTGCTCACCCACTTTTTCTGCTTTAGAAATAGTCTTTTTTCTTGTGTTGCCTTTTCATTTATTTGCTTCCTTAGGATGAATTAAAAGGATAAGACAGGGGATAGCATGGCAATTATTCGATCGCACTATGTTCACATGAACCTGAACCTAAGACCAAAGGCGCACGCCCACTCATAAAGACAAAACAGAAGACAACACAAGCCAGTTCCCACCAACATGGTTCTATTATAATGACCTACAAGGCAAGGATCATGCTGTTGGTAATTCTAATAGGCCAATAGTAACAATAGCTGCCACTTAGGAATTTTAAACAATTATTGGGCATATCCAGGACTTTACCTATATTATTTCCTTTAACACGATAATAGGCTTAGGAGGCCTTCCCAATGTGTTAGGTAACCACTGCAGGCTCCCCAGCTGTAGCGTTAAATTTCTCCCTAGAAATGGCCTACTTTGAAAGGGCTGTCTCCAGATCATTTTCAACCCCATTCTTTTTGCTTCAGTGTTAAGCTTGTTTTCTCCAAAATCTTCATGTGATGGAATAAATGTGTATGTATAGCAAAGGTCATATTTATCAAGATTCAATGGCAGAAAAGCCAGTGTGGTCGGAGAATGTGTTCTTCTGGTTAATCAAGTATTCTGTTTATATAGATTTCTTATAACCATATGCAGCTGAGCAGTTGCCAGATAAATTTAATTCAATAAGACGTGTTTAACACTCTGCCTCTCTGGAATATAATTGCGTTTTGATGAGTCATAAGCCTCTTTAGGATATCTCAGTGCCTTCAGGTCATCTTTACAGTCATCAATTCTCACTGGATTGAATCACTACTTTCTAATCAATAGGATGCTAAATAAATTGCTTTTATTACATTACTTGCCACAGGGGAAAAGGGGCTGCATTTGTCTATAAAAATATTCACAATGTATTTCAAAGTGATGTAAGGCTGAGAGCTCCGAGCGTGGGGAGTAGGTTGGGAGGGGAGGGATCGAGCAATAAAGAAAAAGAACTCAGGGACACAGAAAACAGTGTGGTGATTGCCGGGGGGAGGGTGGTGGGTGGAGGTGGAAGAGGGTATAATGGGGGCAAAATGGTAATGGAAAAAATACAATAAAAAATGAACTATTACAAAAATAACAGGGAGGTAAACTGATGGAAAAAAGGATCTGTGTAATACACTCCCTCCTTGTGCGTTGCCCACCAGCACCTGTGGGCTTTCTGAATGCTTTTGCCCTGGATTTGCTGCCACATAACTGACTGAAGCGTGAATTGTCTTCTGAACTCACTTGCCTTCTGTAACAAGGTTTTCGTCCTTTCCCGGATAGTGCTGTTGTCTTTATTTCAAAGATTAGGATTTGCACTCAGGAAATGCTCTGTGTGTGACCCCTGCAATAACACCAGCTATTGGTGTCCATGAAGTGCTGCCCAACGGCCTGCCAAGCCCGCGCAGTGGAGAAAGGGTTTTGCAGGTGGACTTCCCTAGTTAGAGGGCAAACTAAGTCATTTACCAGCTGTGTGGCCCTGAGAAAATTGCTTGGCCTCTCTGGCTCTCTGAACCCCCTTTTTCTTTTCTGTGAAGTTGCAGTGTTAATATTTCCCTCATGGGGAAGGGAAGGGTTGTGAAGATTCCACGAGGCAATTAATATAAAATGCTTACTACATGGTCTGGAATGAGAATTCACAAATGGCAATTAGTATAAGTGCTTATACTCCCATCGTCGGCTCAAATTTCCCTGGTCATTAGAAATATAGAACCTCAAATCAGGCTGTGAAAGGCCAAAGACATCCCCACAGTATCTGCAAATTCCTGGGGCTTCGGCTCGAGTGGACAATAGGATCCTTTCTTCTGGGTCATGGGCTCCTGTGTCTGCACGCGTGTTTCTGTTTCACTCTGTGCCCACCTGGCCACAAAGCCCAGCTCAGGTGTTACGTTATTTACATGCTGGCAAAGAAGAGTTCTTCTATTTCACTACTAATATTTGAGTACCTTGACCTCCATATTTGCCTGTTATTCAGGAGTCTTCATGTAAATTTTCTGGAAGGCCAAATCCAGAAGGTGAAATAAGGATTCAGCACATAATGTTCTGGTTGAATAGTCTCTTCTCAGGCAGCTTTCTAAATCAAATATGCTCATTAATGTTTTAAAGAAGTAAATACTTTGATTGTTTAAACCAGTGATTTTCAACTGATGTGCTTCAGCACACTGACGTGCTGCAAGAATTTTTAATACGTGCAGTGCCTGACTATTTGGTTAGAGGCACTGACCTCTTTTCCCTAAGATTGTCAAGTAAAAAATGACAACAGCCAACACAACAATAGCCATCTGTGTGAATGAATCAGAATTACACCTCTTATTTTTTCAGATCGGCAAACAATGAAATATATTTTTTGGTTTGCTGCAGAATTTTAGTAATTGGTTTATGTGTGCCATGAGATGAAAAAGGGTGAAAATCACTGGTTTAAACGAAGATTCACTCAGCCATCATTGACCCAGATCCTCTGCTTAAAAACAGGAGCAGGAAGGTAGGGAAAGCTGGTGTGTGTGTGTGTGTGTGTGTGTGTGTGTGTGCGTGACTTGAATTTTCTTTTTTTTTAACTATATTTTATTGATTATGCTGTTACAGTTGTCCCACTTTCCCCTCCTTCTTGCCCCCCACCCCCTTACCCCCGCTTTCCCCTCCCTTTAGTTTTGTCCATAGGTCATACACATAAGTCCTTCTGCTTCTGCACTTCCTATACTATTCTTAACCTCCCCCTGTCTGTTGTCTACCTACCATTTATGCTACCTGTTCTGTGCCCCATTCCCACCCTCCCCCCAACCACTCCCCTGTTGATGTTCCTCCATACCTTATATAACTCTCTTTAACATTTCATACAATAAAGGCTGGGTGGTGATGAACTTCTTGAACTTGGCCTTATCTGAGAAGCACTTTATCTGCCCTTCCATTCTAAATGAAAACTTTGCTGGATAGAGTATTCTTGGATGTAGGTCTTTGCCTTTCATGACTTGGAATACTTCTCTCCAGCCCCTTCTTGCCTATAAGGTCTCTTTTGAGAAATCAGCTGACAGTCTTATGGGAATTCCTTTGTAGGTAACTGTCTCCTTTTTCTCTGGCTGCTTCTAGGATCCTTTCCTTATTTTTGATCTTGGGTAATGTAATTATGATGTGTCTTGGTGTGTTCCTCTTTGGGTCCAACCTCTTTGGGACTCTCTGAGCTTCCTGGGCTTCCCGAAAGTCTATTTCCTTCACCAGCTTTGGGAAATTCTCCATCATTAAGTTTTCAATTCCTTGGATTTCTTCTTCTCCTTCTGGCAGCCCTATGATCCGTATGTTGGGACGTTTATAGATGTCCTGGAGGTTTCTGAGCCCCTCCTCTGTTTTTTGAATTCTTGTTTCTTCATTCTTTTCTGGTTGGATGTTTTTTTCTTTCTGCTGGTCCACTCTGTTGATTTGAGTCCCAGTTTCCTTCTTA
>PVJI01011421.1:0-56066 GCA_004026765.1 Micronycteris hirsuta | reverse complement strand
GTTTGAGATCCAACCTCCTTTTTTTCCCTATTGGTTCCCTGTAAATCTTCCTCCATTATCCTTATCGTATTCTTCATCTGTTCAACTATTTGCGTCCACCTATTTTCCAGTTTTGTTAACAATTTGATTACAAGCATTTTAAATTGCGCATCTGATAGGTTGACTATGTTGTCATCCATTAGTTGTAATTTGTTGTGGTACTCCTTTTTGGCCATTTTCCTTCTTTTTATCTCGGTGCACTTGTCAGCTGGCAGATGCCTGCGACCTGGGTCTCTTTTTGGATGACGTTGCCTCTGGGGACGGGGTCTGGGAGGAAGCAATGGCGGCCTCCGATCACCGAGGGCTCCCGTCACTCCTCCTCTCCCCAGCTCCCCACCGCCTTTTCTGCCAGACTCGGCTCTGCTGGCTCAGCCCTGGCCTCTCTCCGGCAGCGTCGCTGGCTTGCGGGATTCACCCGTTGTTTGGAGCCACGCCCTGTTCAGGCACTGGCAGCCTGAGTAGCGGCGCAATTCGCGGTGTGAGTGAGACCCTCCGTGAGCGCTGCTTCCTCTGCCCATTTCTGCCCCGCTCACCGGCCTGGATGTTCGTCTTCTCCTACCTCCTGGGTGTCGGACTTCCCTTCAGTTCGATTCTGTCCGTTCTGGTTGTTTAACTCTTTGCTACTGCATTCCTTGTTCGGACATTCTGGATGTGTGGGCAGCGAGTGCGACCACCTACGCTGCCATCTTGGCGGAAGTCTTATTTACGTTTTTAAAGGCAGCTCTTCCTGAACGCTCTGAATGGTATGGCTGACCTACTCAAGGTCGCACGTGTAAGTCAGTGGTGGAGCTGAGACTGAAGTCTTGTGGCCGTCAGCTGTGCTGTTGCAGCAAACGCTAAAGGAGACTGGGAAGTGCGGTCAGGCGCGGGGCGTTGACCCCTCTGCATGTGTGTTGTGGTTTCCCCACCATTCGCTGCTTGGGCATAAGAGGGGTGCAGTGTTCCCCGCCGGCTGAGCTGCCACAGCCGTGGTCCTGTTGCAGCCGCCACCTGTCCCTGCGTGAAATGCCTGGTGGAGCCTCTCTTTGCTCTTCTCCTTGAGCCCTCAGTGTCCCCACCGGATGTGGGGCTGAGGGCTGGATTGGGCGGGGTGAGGAGACCCTTTGCTCTGTGCCTACAGAGGGAGGGAAATTATGGCTCTGCCCAGAGGTAGAGGACAGTGAGTTGTCGCTGGGCCCGCTCGATGACGCCTGCAGATTGGCAAGCCCACCGAGGCCAAAGGCCAAGGAAGCGCTGGGCTGTGGGAGATGTGTCCCAGGCCACTTGCCACTTGCGAGGCATGGGTGTTGGGCACCATCCCTTAAAAAGATGTGGTACGTGTGAGCAGGGGGCGGGGGCACGACACACGGGTGCATTTGGGAGCATCTGTTCTGTCCAGGCTAGACACTGCTGGCCCCGTACAGCGGGACGGGGCCTTGCACAGGAAGCCGAGGCCCCTCAGTTCCGATGCTCCAGCTCTGTGGCCCTCAGCCCCCCTCAGTATCCCTTTCCTTTATCTGTAAGATAAGAGATTCCTTTGTTGAACAAATATTTATCGAGTGCCTACCATGTGCCACGGAAGACTTAGTGAGCAAAACAGACAAGATGCCTGCCCTCAAGCAGTTCATATTCTAGTGTGACGGCCGTAGGCCCTGCCCTGCCAGCCTCCCAGCGAGCAGACAGCAGAGGGGAAACGGTGTCACGCCCGTGAAAGGCTGTGGTCGAGAGCCACCAGGGCCTGCAGCTCAGGGGATCTTTAGCCATCCCCAACGCTGCGTTCCTGCAGCAGTTAGATAATTGAGGTTAAGGTCACGAGGGAAGAGACCTAAATTAATGAGGTTTTCCTTGTGCTTCACTTACTTTCTAAACATTGGGTTGAATGAGGTTGGTAAAGGTCACAAGCTCGGATCCAAAATTAGCTGTGAACCTTGTTGATCACAACTTCCCGCTGTCACTCACTCTACTTCCAGGCACAGACTTGGTGAACACCTACTGGGGATTCGAGCTAAGCATGCGGCATGCCTACAGGGCTATCACAGTCTAGCTGGGGATCAGACAGACATTCAGAGAATTACAGTATCCCGTGTAAAGGACAGGAGGAGGTGGGGAAGTTCAGGTGACTACAGAGTCCCTGGCCGCGACTTGGGAGTGGGCAGTCAGGGAAGGCTCCTCGTAGGAAGTGAGCTCTGAGCTGAAAACTCATGTTTAAGGAGGTGGTAGTGGGGGATGCAGGGAGAACAGACAACCCTGAACTATGCCAGGAGGGAGAGGCAGAGGCACCCAATGAAGAAAGAAGGGCAGGTATTGTGGTCAGAAGGAACTGTTGTGCAAGGCCAGGGACATGCACGCTGTTTTGGAGAGAGGCCCCTGGTGGTCCAGCCTCCTAGTTTACAAGATGAGAAGTTAAGGCCCAGAGAGGTCTTAAGCTTTCTCAAGGGCACCTTGAGGATATGTGACCTAAATGCTAACCAAGGCCCCTTTGAACTCTAATAATCACAATTAATGTTTTGATCCAGAGAGGTTGTTAATATTCCCATTTTGCTCTGAGGAAATTGAGAAAGTGGCCTGGCAAGGCCATCTAGCTAGTTGGTGGCAGAGTAAGGGTTGGAATTCGTGCCCCAGACGCTAAGATGCCACGTGAGTTCTCCTGTGTCCTGTCGCCTCCAGCACCGACTCCGAAGATCTCTGGAGATGTCTACACCAATGACTCTCGGACTTCGCGGCCCATCAGAACCACTTGGGCAGGTTTTAAAGCTCAGTGCTCATGAAGAACACAGGAGAATTACATCAGAGTTTCTGGGGCATCAGTATGTTAAAATAATTCCCAGACAAGCCAGATGTTCCCGTGCCTGCGTCACTGGGGCATTTGGTTAAAATGCAGATTCTGGAGTGTGCAGTTTGGGTCCCCAGGTCCAGGAGGCACATTTTAATTATCAAGAAGGCTGCGCAGCACTGTTGAAACCTGTAGAGGCCTGTCTGCCACCTTTCCTGATACACATGCAAACACTGACACACACACACACACACGTATGCGTGTGCAAGGCACTTCTTCCTGGCCTAGGCTTTTACATGCCATGCCCCCAACCAAGAGGACTTTCCTGTGGACACTGAGCCCTACAGAAGTTGGCTGCTCGTGAAAACGTGGCTCACTGCTGACCTGCCAGGCTTGGGGCTGTTGTCAGGACCCCAGGGCCAGAGCGGGGACTGGGGGAAAGCAAGCCAGCGCTAGGGCACAACGTTTAAAGAGACACACTCTCTCAGGCTCTTGAAAATGCCCACCCTGCACTTCCAAGAGCCTGAGAGGGGTGTCTCCTGAAGTTTTTCTTCCTGGGCCCCTCACCTCATTCTAGTCTGAACCTGCCCAGGACCTATCTTCCTCCCACACTCCTGCCCTGCCTTCCCCTGAGATCTGCTCATCACAGAATCTTTGAGGTCTTTTTTTTTTTACCTTTTCCTGTTTCCTTGAAGAAGGCAGTCGCTGTCCCTGCCTCCTCAGCACCATGTTCTTAGGCTCCACTTCCCATTCCTAGGCACAATTCAGTTTCCTAAAACATGGTTTTTGAAGTGTGGTTCCCAGCCAGCATCATTAGCATCATCTGGGAATGTGTTAAAATGCAAACTGTCAGGTCATTCTGATGCCCATTCAAGTACCAGACCTCTGTGTGTGTGAGGGGAGTGGGAGGCTTTCAACAGCTCCAGATTCCAGGCCTGCCTCTGCCCTGACTCCCCCCCCCCACCCCCCGCCGCCCTTCGCCCCTGCCCTACCCCCAAGAGCAGAACCTGGAGGCCGGCTCCCCTCTCTCCATACAAGCCGAAGGCAGCCATGGCAGACATCTGCCAGGGCCTCTCCAGCCCTGACTCTCTGGACTGGGCATGTGCTGGCCAGCCCAGCTCCACTCCAGGCGGCAGTGCCCCCGGCAAACCGCCCTCCTGGGGCCGGCTCCTGGGGCGAGGCCATGCACTGCAGCCTCGACTGTCTCCATGGACATCATTAGCTGCAGTGTCCTGGCTGAGAAGGTCTGACTTTGGAAACAAAGCCTTAACAGAGAGAGGGATGTCTGTGAGAAACGCAGCTCCACAGAGGCCTGGCTGCAACTCACCCTGCCAGGGGTCAGGGCGGCCCTGAAGGGGAGCTCACGTTCATGCGGCTGCAGGCTGGCGTAGCTCTGGTATGCGTCACCCAGACTCGCCTCTTCTCAAGTCTTGTGTTCACCGTGCGCAAGGGTGCCAATGACCTAAATGCATTTGTGCATTTACTCATCCAGTTAACAGTCCCTGAGCAATGTGCAGCCTTGGATCAGCTCTGGGGTGGGATGGGGGAGGGACTGGGCACAGGGACACAGACCCCGCCCTGCAGACTAAGACGGGTAACTTATAATAATAGCTAATGTTTCTGAGACATCTATTATATGCTGGGCATCATTCTGTTTCACCTGTGTCCACTCATTTCATTCTCACAGCGCATGTAATACTTTAATATAAAGTCTTATAATAATATAATAATACTTTATTATTGACAATATAAGTCCTCTCAGAGTACTCATTTACAGGTGAAGAAACCAAGGCATGAAGAGGTTAGGTAACTTGCCCTATTAGGTGCCAGTCAGGATCTGAAGCCAGGTGGCCTGGCTCTGATCCCAGGCTTTGGCCACCAGCCTCTGCCCCTCCCTCTCTGCAGGTGAGAGCACACCATGAATTAATAAGCTAAACAGCTGGACAAGAACAGAGTCATAAACCCAGGCTCCCCACCTGGGGATGTGACAGGTTGATTTCCTGCTTCCTGCCTCAATTTCCTCCAGTGTAAAGGGGGTTACTAATTCCTGTAGGGCCAACCTCCCTCCTGAGGATGTGGTGAGGACTGTCTGGGTGATGGCTATGAGTTAGGCATGAATTCAAGGGATCGGGGGCTGCCCTAGGTAGGAGAGCATCTCCCCCAAGCTCAAAGTCAGCTGTAACAGTCCCACCAGCTTCCTTTCACACGATCCTGCACAGAAGAGGGACCTGAGGCTCAGATGTCGCACCCAGGTTGTGAGGCTCAAGTCGTCTCAGAGAGAAGGGGCTCAGCAGAGGCACAGAGGCAGCCAGACATGGCGGAGGCTCCTCTCTATTTTACTATGTTCTGGAAATGCCCTCATTATCGAAGCAGCGAGAAATGTCTGGAGAAGGACGGAGCCAGGGCTGGAACCTGGGCACCTGTGCTCGGTGTCTGCACTCTTACCCTTTACATAGTGGACTCCATAAACTCTAAGTGCTCTATAAACTCAGAACACCCATCAAATCCAAGGGTTCCCAGAACGAAAGGCACGGAGACTCCAGCCCTTCCC
This sequence comes from Micronycteris hirsuta, assembly GCA_004026765.1. Taxonomy (NCBI): domain Eukaryota; kingdom Metazoa; phylum Chordata; class Mammalia; order Chiroptera; family Phyllostomidae; genus Micronycteris; species Micronycteris hirsuta. The sequence goes on along the minus strand of PVJI01011421.1, from coordinate 50,724 downwards.
GATGACTATCACGACTATGGGAGCTAGAGGCCGGGAGAGGTCCTGAGCACGGCCAGGTGCTGGGGAGGGGTGGGGAGGGATGGGGAGGAGGGCCCCCGAGAGAGAGCTCACCAAGGGGGAGGGTGGTGGCCCCAGCAGGCTGGCATCTGGCCTGGACAAAGGGTGGGAGAGGACATGGGCCAGGGCGTGGAAGGGTCCATGCAGGGGCAGCGCTGGGTCTTTCTTATAAATCTAAACATTAACCTGTTCCATAAACCAGCAAGTCCAGTCTTAGGTACTTACCCAAGACAAATGAAAACATGTGACCTCAAAAAGAATTGTTTTTAAAAAAATCTGTAGCAGCTTTCTTCACAGACAAAAAGCTAGAAACATCCCAAATGTCATTATCAGGAGAATGGACAAGCAGATGGTGGTGTATCCACATAGTATGTAGTATTCAGCAAAAAGAAAAAACCAGCTACTCCTATCCGTAACTATACAGTGGATCTGGAAAGTGTCAGGCTGAGAAAGAGGTCTTACTTCTCCAGTGTGACTCAATTTCTATGACGTTCCAGAGCAGACAAAACTGAGTTCTGGTGGGAAAAACTCAGAGCAGTGTTTTTGCGGGTGGAGGTGGGGGCAGGGCACGGTCATGAGGGAAGTTTCTGGTTGAACGTGATGTTCTGTATTTTGATGGGTGTTGAGATCACACAGGTGGATCAGTTTGGCAAAACCCATTGAATAGCAGTGTTTGGTTATATGCAAGTTTACCTTAAAAAAGAACTGTAAACAAATATGGAACTCTAGTTAGCGATATACATGTTGAGGTGTTTCTGGGTAAAGCATGTTGCTGTTTGTACCTTATTCTGAAATGCATCTGAAAACTAAGACGGAAAAACAGATGGGTGAACGGGTAGATAGACGGTGAAGCCACGAAGGCCAAATGTTCATTTTAGTGGGTATGTAGGTGTTCGCTTTACAGTTTGTTCTATTTTCCTGTGTGTTGGAGAGTTTTCATCACAGACTGCCGTGGGGGAAAACATCTGGTGTAAACTCTATTTCGTGACTGGCCCCGCACCGACACAGCCTGTCTGTGTGTGCTGTGAGTCGTTCAAGTGTTCTTCTGTTGATTGACACTTGGACCAGCCTTGTTAGCTGTTTCTCACAAGTCAGCCATCCTTCTCTGTATCTCTTTGTGCCTGTGTAAGAGTATATTCCTCTGGCAAACACCTAGAAGTGGCTTTGCTGGGCTAAAGGGTCTCTAACACTTTGTAAGGGGCTGGGGGAAGCCAGGCCCAGAGAGGGTGACAATTTACTCTGGCTCACACAGGAAGCCCACCATGAAGCTGGACCTGGGCTCCTGCTCCTATGTTCTTGCCACAAAAGATAGAGTCCTTTCCTTGTTCCCTTGGCTTCCTGTCGTCAATGCCCATCTCTGCCTTAAAAGAGACATTCCTGGCTGGTGTGGCTCAGTGGATCGAGTGCTGGCCTGAAAACTGAAAGGTTGCCGGTTCGATTCCTGCTCAGGGCGCATGCCTGGGTTGCAGGCCAGATCCCCAGTTGGGGTGTGCCAGGGGCACCCAGTCAATGTATCTCTCACACACCGATGTTTCTCTCCCTCTCTTTCTCCCTTCCTTTCACTTTCTCTAAAAATACATAAATCTTTTTTAAAAAACCCTAATTTCTTAAAAGAGAGAGAAAGAGAAATGTAATCTCAGTGTAATCTCAGAGATAGGGCTCTGCCTTCCAAGAGTTCAGAGTTAGGTCGGGTGATCCTTGGAGAACTGTGATCATCGGGGGAAGGCCCAGAGGTGGCTGCTGTCACCTTCAACCTCACCAGGACCTCCACACCAAATCCGAGGCACAGCAGGAGAAGCAGATGGGCAGAGAGAGGAGGCTGCACCTTCTCTGACACGCACATCCTGGCCAGTGACCACCCACAAGAAGTGTCCAATAACGGCTCATGGAGATGACAGTGCCATCCTAGGCAGGAAGTTGCAACTTGGGTCTGGAAGAGCCTGTCTGCTACCCAGGGCCAAGGTGCTCAGCGAATGTCTCTCCACAGACTTCTGGGCCACCAGGGGGGCAGCGGATATACAAAGGCAGCCAGAGCCAGGCAGGCTGGGGCTCCCTGCTAACCTTAACAGTGTCTTTGCAATTCTCATAGCGGAAGAGAAAGAGGAGAGAAGAGTAGAGGCAGGGGGGCCCCCACGAGGTGGACGAGTGACCTGGGTGAGGGGGGAGGCTAGCCAAGAGTCAGGGGGCACAAAGGGGGCAGATCTATGACATGAAGGGGGTGTAAGCAGCAGGGAGCTATTTAGAACTCTCACCTGGACACCCACACGCACGTTTTTCACCTCCCAACCACCGTTTGGGGTGGAGAACAATGATGGATTCCTGTCTAGACGTGACGAGTGTCAGGAAGAGTTCCTGATGACTGAGGGTGATTATTTTCTGGTGCAGAAAAAAGTAACAAATTAAGCCTTTCGGTTTAATTTCAAATTTTATTATCCTAATTGTAAATCCAAATCCCCAGGAACAGTCTCATTTACAACTTACTTTATTAGCTTCCTTTAAGCATTTTGAAGTGTATTTATAAATTTGATGCATCCTGTTTTGGTTCAGAGCACTTCCACGTGCCTGACCTAAGAAGTAAAACCTTTCCAAGCACTTAAATTAATCTTGTAAATCTAATAATCAAAATCATAAATATGGCGAATCTCAAGTTCTCATAAACATTCCAATACTGTTTATAAAACTAATTAAACTCTCTTACAACTTTTAACTTAAAATCACAAGTCTCAATCAATTACTTAATTACATATTTACAATATAATCTCAGAGATGCCAAGTTCTCTTAACACATCACCCATCCCACAAATACCAACTATGGGCAGATCATTTCTAAACTTAATACAAGTACATTAATAGTATGGGCTTCATTGGCTTCATTATTTCTGTATTAACGTATACCTTCCAGGGGCTAAAAAGACCCCTTTTCACTCAGGGGATTTCTTTCTCATCCCAAGTGAACTGAGGTCGCGCTCATGCCAGGTGAGCGGCGGCGCCGGCCCCTCGCCACGGCCAGGCTCCGCTTGCCGTCCCAGAGGGCAGCAGTTGCTCGTTGCCCAGAGGTTGTGGCTGGCACGGGAGACTCAGAAGCATAATTATCCTGGGTGGTTCCCTGTAGGTACTTTTCAGTGTGACATCAGGGGATCCCAAGCCCATGCCGTTCACCCAGCCTGCACCCAGCCCAGGTCCCCTCGGGAGCAAGCACCACCACTACCCAGGCCGTGCGTCTGGTACGTACGCAACACACGCGCCTGCCCCCGCCGACCACGTTGCGCCTGGCTTCCAATGAAGCCAGGTTCATGGGTTCATCCAATGAACCGCTGTGTTCAACACTTAATTGGATTCTTATTCTTTTCCTATTTTTCCTTTCTGATGAGGAGCCCACTTGTAATAAAATTTAAAATAATGCCTAGTTGGATTCCAACTGATCCCCCCACGCCTTTGCCGGGCACCATGGTCAGCAAATTAAATCAATGTTCGCGGCATTGCAGTGAAGGTGGGACAAACTGATGGCGGTGTTGTGATGGCCAGGGAGGTTCCTTTAAGAAAACCTTTGAGGGGGGTACAGTTGACTGACAGCTTCCATTCGTCTCACCTTTGAATCCTTCACAACGTCACGCTGAGGCCACGCTTCTCCAGGGCGGCTCCCAACCACAGACTGAGCGCAGCCAGGATACTGGTGCTGGCCCCTTCCTGCCCATCACAGACACCTCTAGCCCTGGCTTGGGAACTCCCCGTGGCGCTGGCCGAGGCCTTCTGAGAATTGCACTGGCACCTGACACTCTTTCTTTCTGACAATCCTCTTTCCCTCACCTTCCATCAGGGTCAGACCTGCGTCACTGACGGAAGCCTCTGCACCTTCTCAGCTCCATCCCGCCCTTTGTCCTTCACAGGTGTTTCTTCTAGTAAATCTCACGAGCGTCTAACCTTATCTTGGCGCCTGCTTCTTGGAGGGCTCTGGCAGAGATGGGATATGAGAAAACAGGCTGGAAGATGATGGGGCGAGGGGCCCAGCTCACTCACTGACCGGCTATGTCAAGAAAGATGCTACCCCAAGTGGGATGTGGGACACTGGTAGTTCTCGGTGCAAGGAGGTGGCCCGATGGACGAAGGTTTCACAAGTGGTGACCTGTGGAAATGTCCAAGTGGGAGATAAAACTCTTGGCATAATGACACCTGCATCTGAAGGATCAAGAGGTAATGGTGGCAACAAGGACAATGGAATTGGCTGGTTTTTACGCAGGTGTGACGCTGCCCCTCCCCCCAGGGGCATAATGGGAAACGGAGGACAGCAAACACAGAGGTAAAGGTGAAGTGCGGGAGCCAGAGCTCCCTTTGGTAGATTACAGGGAAACTTTTTTTTTAAGATTTTTTTTTTAATTTTATTTTTAGAGGGGAAGGGAGGGAGAAAGAGAGGGAGAGAAACAGCAATGTATGGTTGCCTCTCACATGGCCCTCACTGGGGACCAGGCCCGCAACCCAGGCATGTGCCCTGACTGGGAATCGAACCGGGACCGCTTGGTTCCCAGCCCGCGCTCAATCCACTGAGCTACACCAGCCAGGGCTACAGGGAAATTTTTATCTTTGCAATGACTGCCTACTCAGGGCTTGATAGAGTTGCCCCGGGATGTACATATTTAAATGCTCAGCCAAGGTATGTTTGTTGTGCTCAGGGCCCTGGCTAGGAGAACCTGGGACCTTGAAACATGGGTGGAGACTTCTGGGCGATGTCCCCAAGGATTTTGACTCTGTTGACCCATTGAACTGCCAGAGTTTACAGAGGTAGCCCACTCCTCTGATGCAGGAGCTAGCTTTTTTTTCTTTGGGGAACACTTCCTTTCATTCCCCCCAGCTCCTGATCCCCCAGGGAAACAGGAGCCCTCTCCTTGGAGCTGCCCCCGCTTCCCCAGCTGGCTGCCAGGTCCATAATGGGCCTGGCTTGGGACATGCTGAGTCTAATGAGGGAGGAGGTGATTCACATTCACAGCAGAAGGAGACGAAAATGGAAAAGCAGGAGGCAAAGGAGGGCCACCCCAGTAAGAAAGGCATGCTTCCTTAGTTCACAGACCAGAACCAGCTTCCGTGCCCGGAACCCTGACTGAAGAGGAGGCTCATCCTTAGGAGGAAGGATCCCAAAACATGACGGCAAGTTTTTACGGTGAGGATGCTGCCATTCCTCCTCCAAGGGCACGACGCCCACTTGCGCAGGTGACGGGAAACGCGCAGCTCCCCACGCGGGCTGTCGCGGCCGACGCTGCCGTTGTGTATGAAAGCAGCTGTAAATCACATGTAAACAAACGAGTGTGGCTCTGTTCCAGTGAAACCCTGTTTATGACACTGAGATTTGAATATTATATCATTTTCACATGTCACAGAATATCCTTTTGATTTTTCCAACTATTTAAAAATACCAAAACCATGCTTAGCTTGCAGGCAATACAAAAATAAGCATTGGGCCGGGCAGGACCCATGGGCTGTAACTGGGTGACTCCCATTCTACTGGTAACATTTGTCAATGTAACATTTTTAACTTAAAAAAAAAACGAGTGTCACCCTTAGAGAAGCTATACCCTTTTGGAGGGTGACTGATTGTGTCTCCCTTGGTCTGGTCGGCTCCGGTTTACTCCTGCTTGGACAAAAGCCCTTTCTTGTGTCTTCCCTCCCATGTCTTAGGGAACTCCCACCCCCCGCCCACCCCAATCTTGTTTTTGAGCTTTCAAGAAATCTGGAATCAGTTAACTTCATAAATTCTCTACCCAAGTATGACCTAATTTTACTGAATTATGTGGAACGATTTTGTTTCCATTCATCCATCACGGCCTCCATCAACGTCTCCCACTCCCCAAAGCTGAGTCCTGGGCCTCGCCTGTAGACCACGAAGGTCCGTTCCTGTGTGTGCCCAAAACAAAGCAATCTTCCGCAGCGGTGCGCTGAGCTTTCATCTCTAAAGCGCAGTCACTCTGGCCAGAGGCTTTTAGAATAATACATTTAATCCCTACCACATAGGGCCAACACGATCCTCGCCCCAATTCTACGTGGACGGAAAAAGAAGGAAATTGAGACTTTGGGAAATTCCATTGAGACTAGCATCAAGCCAAACACTTCAGTGCACGGAAATCGGTTTGGTTAAACCGAAAGCACCAAACACGTGTGACGGTTATTGTCTTCGCTCCTGTTATCCTGTCTGCAGAAAATGATTCAGTCGGCCCCAAGGTTGCAAACTCAAACGTCTTCAGAGGCCAGACTCATGCCAAAAGGGACCAGGTGTAGGAAAACAGGGAAAAATGGAGACTGGGCCCAACTGAAACATGTGCTTCCCATTGAAACACGTTCAAAGTAAATATATGTCCCCACACAGCAGTGGGCTCGTTCAATAGAAACACATCCATGAGGCATGCAATTCAAGCTTATAGTCCTCCCTACCTGTCCCAGTCATTTTATCTAGCTCATTCAGGCATGAGGCTCTGAAGGGCGACCTCCTGAGAAGTGCACCCTTACATTCCCTGCACCCCATCTCCTCCCTGTAAAGATCAGCAAACAGAAGACTGGGTCAAGGAAGGGACTTACCAAAGCAGTACAGTCACGCTGTTGAGCTAAGCTGAGATTCAGATCCAGTTCACCCTCAGTCCCAACCCAGTGCTCCCTGGCCCCCTGCATCCATTTAAGGAGTCCCGAACAGGAAGATGCTGAGGCTGGCAAAACGAAGCCCGTAGCTGCTCATTCTGGCTGCATCACTCAATTCACCCACCAACTGGCCGAGTGAATGAAAAAAAATGAGTCAGCTGGCATGATGAGTGAGCTCCCAGCTCCTCCCGCCACCAGCGCTGCCCTGTGTTTGCAGGTCAGACATCAGAGCCCGAGCTCCCCGTGTGGAATTTAACCAGTGGGGCCCACGTGACAGCAGGCAGGCAGAGGAGGGGAGCCCCAGGATGCTGGTGCTCGGAGTCATGTAGCCACCTCCCCACCCTCCCACGTGGGGCTCAGATAATTTCAATATCACAGCCACAGGAGCCAGACACACGTTTCAATGTCACCCCAATTAGGGGGCTGGCAAGGTTGGATGGGCCTCGAGGGAAGCGTGGGACGCTTGTTGGCTGAGAGAATGAGGGCCCCTCAGCCGCCGAGACCCAGCGCCCAAGCCTTCTTCGGAGGAAAGTGGGAAACTCTGGGTCCTGCTGCGCGATGGGGTCTTGAGCAAATCCCAGCCCTTCTGTTGGCCGCTGCTGTTAAACGGACTGATGGGATCCTTACTGCGCATGTTGGACAGTGTTCCCGTGAGAAACAAAGAGCCATAACGAAGGAGAAAGTACCGCAAATAGTGCAGCAGGGAAGGATTTGGTCTGTTATTACTGAGCGTCCATAAGGTAGAAGCTGAAGGGACCAGCCAATAGAAATCTTTTCTAAGGAGTAAGGTGCTGTGAGGGTCATGGTCATTTTGTGGCCATCCAAAGGGCTCTGCCCCAGGAGATGCTCTCCTGGGGCACCAGAGGCAGAGTGAGGAAGTGAAGCGGGAGGCAGTTCTGCGGCACAGGGGGAAGACTTGTGTAACAGCTGTGCAAGGACAGGAGGCACTGCCTGAGGGGCAGTGAGCTCGCTGTGATTGGGCCCGCCCAAGCTCAGGCTGGGTGAGCACTTTCTGATGGCAGGACATCCGCACGGAGTCCCTTTCAGGCCTCATGCTCTGAATTTCAGATTTGGTTGGGAGGTGGAGGGGGGACACATGGTAAAAAAAAGAGGAAGTTCAACCGGGAACCAGGAGCTCTGGTCCAGGCCAGGCTCTACCTCAGCTTGCCGGACAGTCCCCTGCCCTCCGCCCCCATCCCGACCCCTTCCCTGCCCCCTGCTCTGCAGCCTAAGAGGGATGGTGTGGCTGGGTCAGCGCGTCTAGGACTCTTTTCCCCATGCCTTTTCAGGTGGCCTCTTCTGTGGGAGGCACATGTGGAGACTGGGGCAGAGCTGCTTCTTCCTTCCTTCCTGGGGACCTTGTCCCTTCCTGCAAAGCGAGGGTAGGAGGAGCACCGTTTGGAAGCCACGGCTTGGAGACCAAGGCCCATTGAGTTGTGGCAATTCATGAGCTTTCCACAGCCTTAAGACTGGGCTCCTGGATCAGCAGGATCAGAGTCTCGATTTTGTCACCTACAGGGAGACTCCTCAGGGCCCTAGCCCTGGTCCTGCCCCATCCCTACCTCCTCTGCCTTCAAACCAAAGGTGGAGTGAAGATTCACACAGAAAATGACTTGATTAACATCTGGGCTCTGTCAGGGCTGAAGATGAAAGGGGACGGTCAGAATTATTTAAAAAAAAAAAACCAAAAACAAAACCGTGTCAATGTCCCTGGGGAAATCAGTCCATTTTGATATCCTGAGGCTGCAATTAGTCTGTGGGGAGCCAGAGCCCCGTGATTCCTGAGTTGTCTTAACCATCGGCTGGGCTGGCAACAGCACAGAGGCAGCCCAGCTTGGGGGTGGGGAGTGGGGGATGCAAATCAGGCTCGATACTGCAAGCTCAGTCCCTCCCCATGTGCTTCAATTCCTCGTTTATAACTCCCTGTTTGGCAGGCGATCTTCAGAAAAGTGGGGACAATTAGTTACCTCAGATCGCCTGTGAATCTGCATTTGCCTGTTGGTGTCCCCTCTGTGAGCTCCTTGAAGACAGGGACAGTGCTATCTCTGAGGTGGACGCTGGAGAGGCTCCGTCAGAGGCCGTTTGCTGGTTCTTTGGCTCCTGTCCTCCCTGCCTCTTGGGTTCTTTTGCTTCCAGTGGCCTGCACCTGTGGCTCTCCTCCCGCGGCCTGCCCCAGGCTACTGGAAACTTCCCACAACCACAGACAGACAGCAGTGGCTGGGAACACGGCTTCTCCTTAGCTAATGACTTGCAGGTGCAGGAGTGTGGAGCCCGGCTCCCTGGTCTTGGGACAGGACAACCCTGAGGCATGATTTGTACTCCAGAGCATCCCGTGGAATCACCTTCTTAATAAATCACTCGTACACAAATCCTTGTCTCAGGGACTCAGTCTGTGTCCCCAACAGCTAGGACAGAGCCTGATTTAAGAACTCAGTTACCATGGGCTGTAGCCAACAAATGAAGCTATGAAAATAACTCTAGCTCTGGCTGGTGTGGCTCAGTGTATTGAGCACAGGCTGTGAACCAAAGGGTCACCGGTTCGATTCCCAGTCAGGGCACATGCCTGGGTTGCAGGCCAGGTCCCCAGTAGGGGGTACTCGAGAGGTGACCACACATTGATGTGTCTCTCTCTTTCTCTCTTTCCCTCTCTAAAAATAAATAAATAAAATCTTCTAAGAAAAAAGATTTTAAAAAAAGAATAAAAGAACTCTAAAAATGAGTCCAACTCCTCATCCCAGAGATGAAGAGACTGAGGCCCAGACACTTCCCAAAAGTCTCCCAGGGAGGCAGAGGCCTGCCCCAGTCCGAGCTAGAACCCCAGTTTGCTGGCTCCCAGGTCAGGGGGCAGCCCCACTGCTGAACTGCCTCTCCCAGCAATGCTGTTATAACTAAGGCAGAGTGTTCAGAGCCCTGGGAGGTGAAGGTAAAGCATGCTGAGGGCTTAAAAATCGCAAGTATCCCTGCCAACGTGGGGAGGAGAGTATAAGGCAGGTCTTCCTGGAGGAGGGAGCGCTTGAGCTGGGCCCGGAAGGATGAGCAATGAGTGGGGGTCAGATGGGATGATGGCATTCCTGGCAGAGGGCACTGCGTGAGCCAAGGCGAAGCAGCTACAGAGGGCAGATGATGCTTGGGGAGCAGAGTGAGTTAATCAGCGACGCTTAAAAACTGAGATCTCTTGGGACGTTGCCATTGGAAGGGCTCTGTTATCAGCATAGCTCACCCACGCGGTGAGCGCCGAGCACTGCAAAGGGTGGCACGTGCGGGGTGTGGGGGCTTCTCCTGCCTCTCCACGGTCCCCACAGACAAACACTGGGTCCTAGAGGATTAACAGGAAGCCCCACGCCCGAGGCTCCCTGCTTCCCAGGTTTCTTTCTGGGGTTGTCCCTACTGTTGCAAAGCCTGAACGAGAAGGCTCTGGGCACTGGTGGCCTCTCTGGGAGTTTGGAACATCTGAGCACCCACAAACCTCGGGGCTAGACCTGAGCCTAGTGGGTGGGACTTTGCAGGGAAGACTGGCAGGGATCCCAGAGAGAGAGAAGGAGCTTGGCTAAATCAACCCTCCATATCCCTGTTCTTTTCTCCACATGAGGCTGCCTCGATCTACTAATCTGTATGATAGGAGCATGAACTAAGAACAGTTTGGAAGGCCTCTCTGGCATTCAGTTCCAGGGATCTGCTTTGTATTTTTAGCTGTAGTTCTAAAGTCTGCTTTTAAAAACAGCCCAACTTTGGGCTAAATTCAGGAACACCAAGTTTCCTGGTTATAAATCCATGGGCAGGGGGCTGTTGAGCTATAGGAGGCAGAGGAGAAGAGGTATCCTTGTCTTTCTTAAGGAGTCTAGAAAGTAGCACAGGACAAGAAGACATCAGTTCTGATGGGGAGTTACGGACAAATGACCCACGGGCAGAGGCAGACTGATGTGGGTGGCTCAGAGAGAGACAGCGTCTTACCCAGTGTCTCACACCAAATCAGGGCCAGGGCTGCGGAAGGACCCAGAAATCCTCTCTCCCAGCTAGGGTCCTTCCGTTTTGCACTCAGATTGCTGTAGCTGACCTTCAAGGCCTCTTTAGTTTGGGGCCCCTTCAGTCCTTCCCTGCCACTGACTCTACGGGGTCACATAAGTTCAGATGTTTCCACTGCTGTATGTGCCGCATGCATTCCTGGGGGCTCCTGGGCTGAAATAAAAGCTCCTAATATTCCCCCAGCGAGGCGGATCATTTCCGTCAGCCCTCTCCTTGCCTGTGTGTGTGTGCTGCCCCAGACGCCAGGAGGTACTCTGCTTCCCTTCCCCTGAGTCTGGACTGGAACTTGTGATTCACTTTGACCAATTGAATATGGCAGGAGTGATGTTTTGAGACTCCCAAATCGAGATTTAAGAGGACTAGAAGCTGCCTTCTACTCTCTCTCTCGCTTGGAATCCAGTTGTTACGTAGGAAGTCCAGTTACTCGGAGACCGCCATGCAGCGAGGAAGCCCAAGCTAACTCTGTGGAGAGGTCATGTGGAGGACCACCGCGGTACTGGACACCTGAGTGAGTCTTCCTGGAATGCTCAGCCCGTGCTAACCATCAGCTGGGTGCAGCCAAGTGGGTAACCTCTGCGGGTGCCCCGGGCAGTGGAAGGATCACCCAGCTGGGCTCAGCCAACCCAAAATAGTATTTTTTAAAATATTACTGCATTTTGTTTGTTTTTATAACATTAGATAAGCAAAACACCAAGTTGAAATTTTTTCCTTCTGACCTGGAGTTTTTAGCAGCTCAGTGAAATAGGTGATAGGGATGGTTTTGTGGAGCTCAGCATGGAGGGACCTGCCAGGTTCGTGTCCTTTTCCCTGGCCCCGTCTAAGAAGGTGCTGCTTCCACACGGTTCTGTCTCCAGACTCTCCCCTGGGTGGGGTCACTGCAGGGCCGTGCACCTGACTTTGGAGCCAGCTGGCTGAGAGGCTAGAGCAAGTTGGTGAATGGTGGCAAAATCGTTAGGAGGCTGGAGGGGACCCTCTTAACCCATCGTTAAGATGAAGGTCATTGATTTCACAACATTACCCATATGAGGCTTCATTCAGGATGCTGGGGAAGGGGATGAGCCAGAACAGGTGCCTGGAATTTGGACTCAGAGGAGGGGCCAGGTGTTCTGGCCCCAGCTCCGTGACTGACCACCTGTGTGAGCTTGGGGACATCGCTGTGCCTCTATGAGCCTCAAATCTCAGTCAGCGGATGCTCCCTAAGTCCTGGTCTCAGACCCCATCCCAGGCTCTGGGAATGCCAAGAGGAACAAGGCCCAGTCCCCACCTGCGGGGGGCGCCTCTGCCAAGGAGGCGGCAGGCTGTAAATGGCCCAGTTCAGTATACAGTGGCAGGGCTGGGTTCTGGGGTGAAAGGCGGGCTGGCCAGATCTGCTGTATCAGCGTTGGGGGGCGGTGAGGTAGGGGAACACCATGCTCTGGTTTCCAATGAAACCCTGAGTCCCCCTGTGGCAGCCACCTGGCCCCCCAGTGGGCTTTAGGGTGGAGAAGATAAAACATTGCTTCGAACATGGTGCCCAGCCCAGCAGCATCAGCATTACCCAGGACTTGTTAGAAATGCAAATTCTCAGCCCTCCCAGCCGCACACACATGCTGGACTGGACCCTCCCGAGGTTGAGCCCAGCACTGTGGGTTTTCCCAAGGCTTCCGGGTGACTCTCAGGCCTGGTGGAGCTTGAAAACCAATGCATTAGATGACAATTGTCTGCTGGCTTGAGGGTTTGGCAGTCGGTATTTGGAATTTGCAGTGTGTGTCAGGCAGTCAGATGTTACTGATTAGTTCCACGGATTCTGGAGTTTGTTGTATTTTATTATCTATTGCTGGATGTATTGGTCCAACTACTGCTGGCTTCCGGTCCCACAGCACAACCCTCCTCCTGGCTCCAAACAGAAGGTGTTTGGAGGACCTAACATCGGCCGAGGCAAGGTCCTTATCCTTTAGTGACCTCAGTTTTCCCACCTGGGGGCATTGGAGTGCATGAGCTGGAATGTCTGGGTGCTGGTGGCTGTTCTCAGGTGGCTTATGAACTAGTTAGGCCTCCTGGCTGGCAGGGGTGGAGCTCAAAGCAGAGGGCAGAGGGCAGGGGAGGAACACAAGCAGGAGAAGGCAAGGCCCAAACGCCAGCTTGGCCACAGAGCACGGCAAGCCCTGTGCTGAGAGCATCCAGGAGAAGCAGAACTTCGTTCTAATGGGACCGCAGACGCTTGCATTCTCCGATGGTTTCCATCTGCCCCAAAGCCACCCTAATAAACACACAGTCTAAGTAAAAGCAGTGAGCAAGTTGTGTAAACACAGCCTCCAGACACGTCTCCTGGTCCCATCTTCCCTCTTTCCACCAGATACAGCGTTGCCCTGAAGCCCTCCGGTAGGAATTCCGGAGTTGCTGCTTCTGCAGGGATCTGGCAGCTTCCGGGAAGCGGTGGAGTCTTTGGGCACAGGGTGTGGTGGGAGCAAAGGCGGGAGGCCTGCGTGGGTGGGGCACGCCCAGCAGGGGACGGCGAGAAGACCACTGTGGCTGGCACACAGGCGTTTGAAGAAGTGTGAAAAAGGCTGAAGACCTTATATTCCAGGGCAAAACGTTTTAAATGTCTGTTCTAAGGCAGTTTTTGCCCTACCCTCCTTAGCAGTCAAATCCTTTTGGAAAAAAAAAATTGTACATCAATCTCTTACTATAAAACAGAAAATAATGACTAAGAGTTATTGATTACTTTCTATGTGCCTTACATGGATGGATTCCCTAAATTCTCCCAACATCTCTCCTCAGCAGGCAGCACGGCCATACCTGGTTTACATTTGGTAAGAGGGGGAGGTGGGCTTTGAACCCAGATATCCCGGTGTCGGAGCCCACTGTGCTCAGTCACTGTGCTCTGGCCCACTCGCTGTCTTTGTCTGCAGTGGGGCTGAGGGTTGGCAGTCTGCTGGCTCAGTTTTGTCTTCCTCCCACAGTGGGCCACCAGGCTCCCCCGCATGACGCGATGGCTCCAGGGAGAAGGGGCTGAAACCGAATTCTGATCTGCCCCAGGATTTTGAAGGAGGGAACACTTAGTCCCGGTTTAGCACTGAGTGGAGGGGTTTGGGTGGGAGGGAGAGGGAGGCTGCAGGGCTCCCACTAGGACCAGGCAGAGGCAGGATACAGAGCAGGAGGCCAGAGGACCCCGCTCCCAGCCCAGCCCTGCCGCTGACTGTGGTCCTGAACCAACAAGCCTCTGTCCCTCTCCAGGGTCTGTTTCCCGAATGTACCCCCACGGGGCTGCACCAGGTCAGCGGTTTTCAACAGCGTCAGCAGTAACACTCAAACCCATTTGTCAGTGGAAGTCCATTACCTACACCTGACAAGGGTGACATTATTATAATTGATGTCTCCATTCAGATGTACGAGCCACTACTTATTACAAAGTCAACTAATGAGAATAATGAGACTATTTCAATAACCCCAATAATTTGAAAGTAGATGTTATAAATAATAGTTGCGATCCAGTATCAGCATCAATATCTAATTTATTTCAGTATTTAGATCTGGTCTCACTGGGCTATTAAAATCCTGATCCACCCTGAAAAGTAGTTGCAAATGGCAATGGATTTTTAAAACACTTAACTTCCAGGCTCAGCGTTCTCCAATTAAACTGATCCAGGAACTTTAGGCCATTATTTTGTTTCAGGGTTGAATTATTAATAATACCGAAGCCCTGCTCTCGTTCCTTAAGCTGTGAGTATTAAATTTGGAGGAAGAGGATGAGTAGATTTCTTAGTTTAAATATTCATTGTTTGGCAGAAAAACATGTTTCAGAAGTAGCTTGAAGGGTTGTCACTTAAGAAAATCCCACGCCTCGGCCCCCGTCTCTGACAGCCCTTCACTCACACTTTCTGAACAGTCACCGTTACTTCGTTTGGCACGTCAAGTCCAGCCCTTCAGGATTCGATCTGATTTTCAACACGCTACCTGGAATTGTAAGCAGGGTAACCATGGGACCCTGCATTGTCAAACTGAGCCCGTTGGAAATCAGACAAGAAGGGCCCGAACTTATATCAGCACTGAAAACGGGGTTTTCTGATGTGATAGTCCCAAGACTTCTGGTGTCGCACCCACCTCCCTGTGGTCGCCCAGCCCTTCCCTGGTGTGGGTGTGGGCCTCTGACGGTGCCCGATATTTGAGCGCGGCCCGCGGGGATTAGGCTCACAGGACAATGTGGCCTGTGGGCTCAGGTCCGGGCCTGGATTACCCAAGGCAGGCAGGCAGTCCGGGGGAGGCAGGCGGGCAGCCTTCCTGAGCAACGGTGTGCCCTCCCAGAACCCACAGAGGCCAGGCCCTACAGCAGCTTCATCCCAAGGTCTGTGCGGAATCACACTCTGCAGCACACCGGAAGGCTAAAGTTTGGGAGCAGGCACAGCATTTTTGCTTCAAGATTTAAAATAATTAAAAATATATATTTAGACAATGTTTGGCGAAGTTACTGAAGGTCTCCTTTGGATCCTTGGGGGCTCCAAAAATTTCATTTTGGAAACAGTAAGCCCGGGCCATCTCTCAGAGACCTGCCTAGGCCAACTTCCCGGGGGCCGTCCAGCCCTCACCGGGCACCAACGTTGTCGATGATTGATTCCATTTGATCCTCCCATCCCCCACCCCCAAATGTTTCCAGAAGTAGAGAACCAAGCCCTCCTGGTCCCCCACCCCCAGCCTGTGGGATTCCCTTCTAGGAAAGTCATTACCGCCTCTCTTGGTTGTCTGCCAGCTCTAAAGTGTCTTTTTAATTGCATCTAATTTGGCCTCATCTCATTAAATCCTTAATTTAAACCGGAGCAATCCCTCCAGCTCTGGCTGTGTAATGACAAAGGCCCGCCTGCCCTTCCCCCTTCCGCGCGGCTCCCCAGTCAGGCTGCTCTCATTTCCAGGTGGTCTCCCTGGGAGGCTTCTGACAAGTGGCTGTCGCGCTCACCACGCTGAGTGCAGAGCCGAGCCAAGAGGGCTTCCCGGGAGCAGTAATTACTGGTAGAGGCTCAACCTCCACCCCACTGGCGCCCCGGCTCCCAGGCCCAAATTCGCGGCGGCAGCAGCCTCCGATTCTAGTGGTGCAGGAATGAGAGCACAGTGAGGAGAAGACACTGACATTGAACAATAATAAGCACGTGGTGATCATAATAATGGCCACTTCCGAGGACAAGGCATCATGCTTTAGATACGTTATCTCACCCAGGAAGGTGTCACTGGCCGGTGGGTGCTCTTACCTCGCCCAGTCCAACCTCATCTCCGACCAGGCTCACCTTGGTCAGTCCTCTTCAGCCACCTGCTGTCCCAGTCAGTGCCTCTCGCACATACCTGCGCACTCCTGACCCAGGGCCCTTGAACTTGCTGTCCCCTCTGTGTGGAATATTCTTCCCCTACGTGCTTATCTGGCTCACTTCCTCTTTCCATCAGATGTCAGCTCAAATCTCTCTCGAGAGAAACTTCTCTTGACCTCCACCTTCACTCCGTCTTCACTCTCTATGCCCTCACCCTGTTTTGTTTTGTTTGTTCTTGCTAGTAGCACTCACCACTAGCTCTTACTGAATTATACATTCATCTATTAAAAATGAAGCCCTATAAAGAGCAGAGAATGTTTCCGTCCCCAGAACAGTGCTAGGCCTTCAACTTGTGTTTGATGCTTGACTCCATCAGGGTAAAGTCTAACCATTTCAGGGGGATATACGCATTCTGACACTTCTCAGCTCCAGCGGTTGCCAGGATTTTGTTCTCCCCCCAAATTTGTCTGAATTGATTCCACCAAGGAGAGGCCAGCAGAATATTCCCTGGGGATGACCCCCAAGACTGCAGCCTAGGGACCTCAGGGTCAGGGTTGAGGCTTGCTGCATTGATGTGGACCTCCGGGAGCTGGTTGGCATAGAAACACCCATTGCTTCCCAGGTCCCTGCTGCCGAGCGGGCTGCCACGGCCGCTCTGAGTCCCTCTGCACTGCTGTGATCTGAGAGGGAGGCACCGGGGCTGAGTGGAAATAGATTGGGCTTCTGATCAGTCTGATTTGGGCAAGACTCCTCACCTCTCTGAGCCTCAGTTTCCCCACCTGTAAAATCATCACACATACTTGGGGCTGTGGGAATAATTCGTAAGACGATGTACGGAATGGGCTGATGCCTAGTAGCCGTTCAACAAATTTCATGCCCATTCCTAGTTTTATAAAACTTCAAGAAAACCAGAGATAGATTTCGCAAAATTCAATAAGCCCTTTGAATCTAGTGCTGTCAAAAACTGTGATGGCTTGGAGGTTTTGCCCTACTTGCAAGCTAACGAGCTAGCCTGCCACTGTCACGTGGATGCTGGCAGAAGACAGGAGATTCCGGGATCAGAGACGCAAGTCTCTGTGACCCGTGGTATGGCAAGCAGCAGGAGCTTCATGCCCGTCTCAGTTCCCCTTGCTCCCAACTCCCATGGGTGGGTATTGCATGCATGATGGGCAGATGACAAAACTGAGGAGCCCCAAGTTTAGGCAACCCACATCTTTTACAGTGGCCTACAAGCAACCTACGTTCGTCCCAGAGGGAGACATTGCCTTCGTTTCACTGGACAGGAAACAAACCTGCCCCCTGGCCTGGAGGGAGAAATGATCTTTAGTTTCCAAGGCTGCTCCTTATACAAACATCTGCCCAGAGAGTCCGGGCCGATAGCTGTCAGTGCCTCTGCTCGTACGGTGTACGGAAACGTGGGAGGTCCACGGAGAATTTTCTCCTCAGAAGGCCACGTGCAGCGGAGGTCTAAGGAGCGAGCAACTGTTGAGAGGAGGTGTGCTCTGGGTGGGAGGGGCTCCTTGCACTTCTAGTTCTTTTCAGGCTGTTTGGGTGACTCCGAGTGGCGCGCAGTGTGGACCTCCTCACACCCAGACTCACCCGCCCCAAGCACACCAGGTGTGGGCAGGTTCAAGTGGGAGGAAAGCTGAGCCGTGGAACTGACTTACCTGCTAAGGGGTTGGTGCGTGGCAGCAGCCGGCCCTCTCCAAGGGACATGAAGAATCTGCTTGCAGGCTGTCGCAGCCAGGCTCACAGCTCCCCACGGCCTTCTGCCCATCAGCACAGGCATGACAATGCCCCAGAGATGGGATGGCCTGTTATGTGTCCCCACCTGTGGGCGTGTGTTGGGGGGTTACTTCTTACCTCATCCCTGAGGATGGAAGGGCCTGTGCACGAAGAGGGAAGGACCCCAGCTCCTCCACAGTTCACTGAGCAAGCATGTAATGAGCACCGACTGTATGCCCAGGCCTGAGCTGGGGGCTGGGGATGAAAACTAATCAGATTTGGCCCCTGCTCCTTGGCACGCTTAGGCTGTTTGGGAAGATAGAAAATGGAGACAGGCCTTACTGCACGGGGTTGCAGGGGCCAGGGCAGAGGTAGATGAGGAAAACAGCTGCCTAGAGGAGGGTGTTTCAGAGTTGAGTCTTAAAGGGCAAACGGCCAGGCCAGGAGAAGGGAGGCAGGACACAGGAGGGCACGGAGGCATAAAGGGAAGGCAGGTTCGGGGAGCAGGGAATCCTGGAAAACTATGCTAATGGGTTTACCTTCAGCTTGCAGGTAATGAGTGCCCACTGAAGTGGGGGAGGGTAACACCAGTTCTAGCTATTTTTCTTTTCCTTTTTAAAAAATATTTTATTTATGCATTTTAGAGAGAGGAGAAGGGAAGGAGAAAGAGGGAGAAAAACTTATGATGTGCAAAAGATAATTTTGATGTGCAAAAGATACCTCGATCATTTGCCTCTCACATACCTCCTACTGGGGACCTGGCCCACAACCCAGGCATGTGCCCAGGGAATTGAACCAGCGACCTTTCAATTCGCAGGTTGGAACTCAATCCACTGAGCCACACCAGCCAGGGCTAGTTATTTTTCTTATTACTGAAGAAACATCCTATTAGAGAACATGTATAAAAGATCCATTACAAAAAGAACAGAATACCAATCACCCATAATTCCTCACCCGGAGAAAACCACTGTGGATGCTTAGTGAACGTCCTCCCAGTCATTTTCATACGGGCACCCGCTCACCCAAGCTGGAGCCCCGGGATGGCTTATTCTTTTGCTGTCCTTCACCCCTGTTTCTTCTTTCAAAAGCCTGAATCACCAACGCAAGTCATGGTACTGTCTCTGACTCAGACCCAGCCCGTACCCCTTGCCCGCCCTGCCAGGATGCTGGGACATTCAGGCTCAGACATTTAGGAGAGTGAGGGAGCACCTCACCTCCCTGGACCCCCAAGATGCTGGGGAGAGGGAGGGGGAGAACAGCTCCTAGCCCAGTCTGTCGTGGCTGTCCCTACTAGCCTGGTCACTGCCAGCTGCCCTGTGGCCGCTCATCCTGGACATGGAGGCAGAGTTCAGCCTCCTGGCGGGCACTCAGCCATTCCCCTCAGAGGTAGGTCTGGACCCCATTCCCTGCTCACAGGCCGGCTCCTCTCTCCCTCCCTCCCTTGATGAATCCCTCAAGCAGCTCAGGTTTTTGGAAAACAAAGGACAAGAAGGAACTAATGCCTGCAAGCAGCTCCTCTGGCGTCAAGGGAGAGCAGAGGTTGAGTTCCTTCTTGGAACCAACAGGGAAAAGACAGAAAAAAACACGGGCAAACATCTACATGCATTATCTGCCAGCAACATGCATATGCAATTTTTAAAGAATTAAAAACCACCAGCCTCTGCCTCATTCTAGTGTCAGTGCCGAGTGAGCCCCCTTCCTTCCTGTGGGTGGATGAACACTCAGAGAACCCGTCATCTTTCCTAGGTCCTCCCCACCGGTGGGAGCAGAGACAGGTCTCTCCCTCCCTCCAGCTGATGAGAAGGCAGGTAATGAGGCTCTAGGCAGCAGCCTCGCTTTCACACTTGTTCCTGATAATTGGTCACCCCTTTCAAGAGCAGGTGGGTCCTGATACAGTAATTGGCAGGGGGCAGGGCCAGTCCCCCAGGGAATGGAAAGGTGTTAATTGCTCCTCCCCTCCCCGAGGTGGATCCCTATTAGAGAGGGAGCTTTACATTTAAGGAAGTCCGGGAGAGGCCCCAGTGATGAAAAGGGCAAAGGTTTCCTGCTTCCCTCTGACACTGTGCAGAGGGGAAAGCCGATGGGCAATCCTGGAGCACGTGCTGAGGTCTCCTAGCTGGTGAGTGGCAGAGCTGGGACTGAGAAACCAGGGCTGTGAGACTCCAGCGCGGCTGGCTTGGCCCCTGGTGCCCCGTTTCTGGTGGAATGGATTGAAGGGAGGGATCTAGCTCTGGCGACTCCTGCAGGCCTTTCCATTGTGCTCTGCAAACCGGCAGGCTGGGGAACCAGGCTGGGTTTGGGAGCTGAGTCCCTCTCACCCTAGGCTTCCCCGGGGAAGTGTTTGTCAGGACATTGTTCTCTCTTAATAACACTCCACACTCAACACATTTTTTTCATTGGAAATTACCTTCAGTCCCAGATTTTATTAGCCTGAGCCACAAAGTAATTGGAAACAGGTGGATTTTCCTCCAACAGCCATCAGTTCTGGGGAGTAGGAATTATGCTCCCGTCAGAGCACCCTGGGGCCTTTGTCTGCTTT
Organism: Micronycteris hirsuta; assembly: GCA_004026765.1. Taxonomy (NCBI): domain Eukaryota; kingdom Metazoa; phylum Chordata; class Mammalia; order Chiroptera; family Phyllostomidae; genus Micronycteris; species Micronycteris hirsuta. Next base: position 30,489 of record PVJI01011421.1, on the reverse strand, counting down.
GCAACGGTGCTCCGCTCCTCAGGGGAGCAGCAGCCAGGTCTGGGGAGGGGCCGTGGCCCCTGCCTTGGTCACTGAGGGGTCAGCAGTGAGTGCACACACATGCATGCATGGGTGCGGCTCGTGGCGCCCCTGAGACCGTGGCCATCCTGAAGGAAGGATGAGGTGCCCCTCTTTGTCAGGGGCTTGGCCCTACTCTCCACCTGGCCACCCCAGCCAGAGGCCTGGGAGCCGCCCGAGCTGGCTCCTTCGCATCCTCTGCCCAAGTCCTCCCAGGTGCCAGCACTGACCTCCCACCTCCGAGAGTCTATCCCCACCAATGTCTTAGTCCAGGCCTCATTTTCTCATCAGAATTTCTACCACAGCCTCCTTGCTGGTGTCCCTGACCTTGGTTTACCCCCCGCTATCAATCCCCTCTTTGTAGCCAGATCATCTTTATGAAATTCAAGTCTGATGGGGCTGCTCCCTGTCTAAAACCCTTCTCTGGTTCCCCGTCACCAAAGTGTGGTCTTCCTCGTCCTGGCCTCTGCTTCTCAGTCCTGTCTCGGCTGCTGGTTTCCAGCCACGGTGTTCCTCAGATACGCAGCACCAGCTCCCACCTCCAAGTCTTCGCTGCCGTTGTTCCTGTTGCCAGGATTGTTCTTCTCCCTGCTCGAGAAGCCCACATCCCATGCGTGCTTCAGGGACCACTCCTCGTCTTTGCATTCCAGCTTCGGGGCTTTCTGTCTGTAGCAGGACGCCGCCGCCCCTCAAGATGTCCAGGCCCCAGTTCCTGAAACCTGTGACTGTGTTACCTTAAATGGTAAAGAGACTTTGCAGGTGGGATTAAGGAGATTGAGAAGGTGAGAGCTGCTGTTATGAGTAGTTGAACCCGCCGCAGTTGTCCAGGTGGGTCCAGGTACTCACAGGGGTCCTTATAAGGAGCAGGCAGGAGTGTGAGAGCCAGAACAGGACTGTGACCGTGGGTGCAGAGGTCAAGTGATGTGGGGCTATGAGCCAAGGAAGGAGGGCTGTCTCCAGAAGCTGAAAAATGCAAGTAATTGAATTCTTCCCTACAACCTCCAGAGAGGACCACAGCCCTCTGAATACCTTGGTTTTAGCCCAGGGAGACCTGCGTTGGACCTCTGACCTCCAGAACTGTAAGATCATACATTTGTATTGCTTTAAGTCACTAAGTCTGTGGAGTTTAGTTACAGCAGCCATTGGAAATTTGTACAATACCCTATTAGAGGTGGCTGTTCCTGTGTCTGTGAGTCCCTGGATAGCAAAGGACAAAAGACCAAGCCCGGGGCTGGTCCTTTTTTGCGTCTCTAGGTCCCAGTACAAGGTCTGCCACAGAGCTGATGCTTAGCAAACACTGGGTGAGTCAGTGAGTGGCAATGGCAGACCCACCGTGGATATCAGGGTTTTGGGGCTTCTTGGGCTGAATTGAAATGGAATTGATTTTATGTCACACACAGAAAACATGGTTCTCTGTGCTACTCCCCCGTCCCCTACCCCACCGTACCCAAAAGCATTAGTTATGTTGCCTCAAAGGCATCCTCCCTTGGCTATGAGATCACTAAGGCTTGTTGCCTGGCTCATTTCTAGTAACTTCCATGCACATCAACAAGGATGTTAGACTCCGAGTCTCATGGAATGTCAAGGTTGCAGCAGCCGCTACCATGGACCCATCGCGCTTCCGCATTTACGGATGGGGAGACTGAAGCTGAGAGAGGGAAGGAGCTAAAGTGGTCAGACTGCGGCTCCTCGGGGCCAGGAGCTGAACCCGGGCCAGGCCTCCTTCACCTGCCCCTCCCAACGCCCAGAGGCTAGTATCAACATCCCGTCTACAGATAAAGAAACTGAGGCGCAGAGAAGTTGCGTACTTGCCTGTGGTCAGCTAGTTAGTGGTGCTGATTTGAACAGATCATACCTCCAAAGTCTCTCCTGTTCATCTTTGCGCTATAATGACAGATGGGGAAACTGAGGCCCAGAGTGGGTCCAGCTGGTGGTGGCTGAAGAGAAAGCACAACGAGGCCAAATTTCAAATCAGAGCCCTTCAAACCCACAAGAGGGGAAGTGCCCAGGCTGAGAGGCCTTGAGAGTTTGCCTTCTTCAATTAGGCCGCTTGCTTCTCTGAGTCTAAGGGATAATTTAACTAATGGCACTGGTTTTCTGACACGATCGATCGGTCAAGATTAAATATGTTTGTCACAGTCAAGTGAACTAATCACTTTATTGTATTTCAAATACTAATTTCATCAGACAGATGTGGGGGCCGAGCTGGGGAGGCGCAGGGAGATGAGCACGTGCAGAGACGGGGCAGCACCAGTGCCGTTGGTGCGGCTGGTCTGCCAAGAGGGACCTGCAGCGGCAGGCCTTCCTGCCGCCTGCAGCCACGCGACTCCGACAAGAGGAATCTGCATTTCCCCGGCCTCCTCCATCACTGTTTTAGGATGCTCTTGAAATTTCTCAGGAGAGGCAATTTCTCAAGCATTATTGGAAAGAGGTGGATGTTTCCAAATAGCTCTCCTAAATCACCCCCTAGCCACGAATCCCACAGCCACTCTGACACTGCCGGATGCAAATGCTGCGTCTCTGAGACATTAGCCATTCCAGGAAACACAGACTCGCGGCAAAACCTGAAAATGAACATATCTGTCTTTCAGGCTTGGGAAGGCTTTCCATTTCCATAGCTCAGCAAGTCGGACAAGGAGACCCGGGGCTTATTAAATCATCCCCTGGCCCCGGTGCAATTGAGCAAACCTCCCTCCTTGTGAGAGAGGGCGAGGATATCACACATGCACATGTATTCTCACGTCTACACACATGCACAAACATATCGGTGTGAACACAAACACACACCCATGTCGCATGCACTCATGCATGCGTAAACATGCACGTAGATCTGTAATGCACAACCCCACAGAGGCAAACGCATAGACACACACATACGTGCACATGTGCACATACACATTCAAGGGACAGTATGTTTTCTCAGCACAAGAGACCAGGTTGCCCTCTGAACACAGGAACGCCTGACATGACTTCACCAGGTGACTGTCAAGAAGAGGTCGACTTCTCTGACTCTGGACCCACGCCCACCAGCAAATCTCTTCTCACTTTGGAACAGCTACTCACAGCAAACACAGGCCACCGTGGTCGCCTCTGCGGCCAAAGAGAGTCAGGTGCTTCTCTTCCACCTGGGGTTTCTGAGGCTCAGTGAGGCAAGGCAAAGGGCTGGCTCCCAGTGGAACCCAGTGTAACTTCAGGTTCCTGAGGAGGAACCTGCCTTGACCCTCATGAGCACTCGCCTGCGTGGCCTCAATAAGAAGGGCCCTTCCCAGAGGGCAACACGTGCTTCTGCTTGGAAGAGCCTTCTGACGCTGTCCACAGAGCCCCTCCAGCTGTCTGGACGTGCTTAGCCGGACCCCATCACGAAGGGATCGGTCCTCTCTCGTGGGCCAATGCCTCACTTCTGTACAGATTTCAGTGGCAACTGTGGAAGCTGGAGGGTGTTGGAATTTTCCATCCGTTTGTTATAGATGTGAGAACTGAAGCCCGGAGGCAGGAAGAGGCTTGCCAAGGACATCCAGACTATCAGTGGCGAGTTGGAGCTGCAGTTTGGGTTTTCGCTCCAAGACCAGCACTTTGTAAATCTCCAGGCAAACTCTGCCCAAGCTTTCAGAGCCTTGCAAAGCTCGCCCTTTATCACACCCCTGTTTGGTGCCCTGTCTTCTACTCACCCACTAGATTTCTTGACTGCAGTTAGGTCCCTGAGCAGAAGTCCCCAAATCCTCTTCAGTAGGGGTGGGGCTGCTCTTTCCGGGATCTTCTAGCCTGACGGCAAGACGAAGACTGCCTGTGAGGCTGGGTTGGGTGGTCTAAGACCCCTGTTCTTGCCAGGCACTGCCTATTTTTAGAAGCATATTTTTGTGATTTAGAATCTATGGGATCTGGAGCTTTCCTAGCAAGTTTGGTCCCTTCCCTAGGCAGCCTACTGGGTTAAACAAGACAGAAAAAAATAAACCCAACCAAAAAACCCCCCGAGCAGCAGCTCTCCAGGGAAACAGTGAAAGTCGGAACCACCACAAACAGATTCGTCGAACATTCAAATCTTTAAGCATCCTTGAAACCCTTAGAGCTGTGTGTTGAATGTGTAACCTGGTCTTTAGCCTCTTTTCATGCTATGTAAGTCCGGATGTTTTACTCCCTAAAAAGATCTGTTTTTCTCCATGATGGAGTACCCAATTTGCGAAAAATATCCTGGTACCCACCCCAAGCTAGCAACATGTCGGCAGCATGCCAGCTTCCACTGTGCTTGTTAGCAGCCAGACCTAGGAAACACTCCGCGTGTGGGTTTTGAGACCCGATGCGTTTGGAACCAGAAGGCTGTAGTTCTAGCCTCTGCTCTGCCTTCAGCTTGTCGAGTGAGTCGCCCGAGGTCCACAGAGCACGAGGCAGAGCTGGTGTGGAACACCCAGCCTTGTGCCCTTTGAGCAAAGAGGAATCGAATCTAACGAGATCAACCAGCGCGTCTGAATACAGGCCGGCAACAGGGAGAAAGCACGTGCCCAGCAATCACGTCCGAAACATCTCCTGGTCAAGGTGTCAGGGAAGGAAGTATTCCCCCTCCACTGTGTTGTTTTCTACATGGACTCTTGGGAGATACCAGCATGTGAGGTGCCCACAGTCCTACTGGGGTGTCTGGAGGGCACAGTGGGGTCGTCGGGCAGACTGGCATTGACATTTCATGGTAGAGTCACCAGGGCTGTCTCTACAGCCCTTGTCCGGGTCACCCCCCAAATCCCCTTCTGTGGTGTCAGCCACTCGTCCTTTGTCATGTGTACTATCGACCACTCACCGCTTCTGGGGTCCCTGCCCTCCCTTAGTCCCGAGGACCCCACACTCTGCAGGTGTCATCTCTCTCTCTCTCTCTCTCTCTGGCTATTCCCTCTCTGTAGTTACCCTTCCCCCATACTGTTCCTATTCCTTGAAGGTTGATGTAGCTCTCCAGGGCTATGTATCTATGTATCTAGCACCTATCTATCTATCTATCTATCTATCTATCTATCTATCTGTCTGTCTGTCATCATCTATCTATTCCCTCTATTCCCTATCATCTCACCCAGCCCGTGGCTTCCATCACCCCCACATATGTGCCCATGATGCTCCAGAGCTCCAGATTTACCCATCCACCTGTCTACCTAACTTTTCCAGCCCCATAGGGTTTTTTTCCTCACACAAGGAGTCCAGAAGCAGGCAGCATGTGACAGAGCTGAGGTCTCTGTGGCTCTCTTGGCCTTTTCCCTTATGGTAGCATGAAGGCAGCTGGAGAGCCAGCCGTCCCATCTGCCTTCTGGACTGGAAGAAAGAAAAGGGGCAAAAGGACCCTAAGAAGAGTCTTCCAGGAAACTACATCCAACCTGACCGCTTCCACGTCCATCTGCCTGGATGCTCCCTTGTGAAGGGTGGCAGAGAGTCCTCCGTGTGTACAGGTTTAGTGGGTGGGCTGCCATCCCCATTATTAGGAACAAGAGGAGACCCCTTACCTGACTGAATCAGGCTTCTCACCATTTGCACCCCCGTTTCTCTCAGTCCTGATGAATCCTCACCCACGCCCAGAATGATCTTTTCTGACGTGATTCTCTGGTCCCAGTACCCTTGCCAGGGGTCTGCCCCATCCCGGGGGCCCCTAGGTAAGATGGCACTGGCCTGGAGGATAAAATTCTTGGTCTGGCGTTCAAGATCCTGGAGTAACTAGTGTTATCTCTAGAAACTGAAAAGTGTTTCTTTTTGCCACAGTGTTCCTGGTGGGCTTCAGACGAATGCAGGCATCCTTGAGGGGGAAGGTGGCTGATCACAGAGGAGTTAAAAAACCAACACGTTAGCTCTGGCCTGCCCAGATAATGAATAGAGGAGAAGGTTCTCCATCTCACTGATTTATATCGTTACGGTTTCTTCCATAGACCAAAGTGGGAGTCCTCACATCTCCCGCCCTCCACATTTGCTGCAGCAAGAAAATCACATTTTTCATGAACCATGGGAATTACTGAACAGCGGTGGTTTTATTTGCTAAGGGTTGAGCTTGGCCATTTCTTCTCTCAGGCTGGCTCCTGCTGTTACGTACAACTTCTCATCTAGCAAGACACCATGGAGAATAAATCAGGGCCAGCACTTGGTGTGACAGTCACTGTCTGGCAGGGCCCTGGGGGTGGGGGCTAATGGGGTCTCACAGCAGGGAGGGACTGCTGCCAGCTAGGCTGGGAGTGGGGAGAGAGGTGAAGTTAAGACTTTGAAAAATGAGCAGAAGAATGTTGCCACTTCATAAACCGCTGTCAGCGGGTGAATCATCAACCACGCAGGGACTGTGGGACCTGGCAGGGCCTTCGTGACCGGGGAGCTCTGGGGCTGTTTTATGGGGGTCCATGAACCCATGAAATTATATGTAATTCTTTCCGTGCACACGTGCATGTCCCCGGGGTTACAGTTCCTAGCTCTCATCAGTTCTCAGAGATGAAGAACCACTGGCCTGGCTCAATCCTCTCATCACACAGAGAAAAAAAAAAATCTATGGAGTCCTGGGAAGAGAAAGGGTCCATCGAGGTCCCCTAGTGAATTAGGAATGTGGAGACCCAGAGTCTTGGCCAGATCCTTGCTGTGTGACCTTGTGTTGGTTACCTCACACCTCTGAGTGTTTTATTACACATGCGATTAAAGGATTGTAGAGAGGATTAAATAAAGGAATTAATGCATGTCAATACCTACCCACATATTAGTGCATAATGGACTCTCAAATATTCTTTGACTCACCAAGTGACTTTGAAAATCATCCTTTTCAGCTACTTTTCATTCATTCAGTAAGTATTTATTATCTCATACACCAGGACACTGACTGATTAAGGCAGGCATAGGCCGTGCTCTCAGAGAGCTGGGACTTAGGGAGGAGATACAGCTCAGAAAACAGACCATTGCTACTGCTGCAACTGTGGTAGTACAGTGTGACAGATGTCCTTCCAGGGTCAGCACAGAACCTGGGGGAACATGGGATGGAGGCACCTAACCAGGGGCAAGTGGGGGGAAGGGAGACTCAGAATGGCTTCCTGGAGGAGGCAGCAACTAAGCTGAGCCCTGAAGAAAAAGCAAGAGTCAGTCAAGCAAAGAGAGGGCTGGCACATTGTCCAGAGAACAGCATATGCAAAGGTTCAGAGGCAAAAGAAAGCCAAGAAAAGCCCCGTTGAAATCAACAAGCCTACCGGCACATCTGTCCCCCTCACCTCCCATTGTCTGTCTATCTTTGCATTTATTTATCTAACGTTGGCACCTTTATACGTGATCATCTCCTCCTTCCTGTTGATCCAAGCGGTGCAGCTTCCCTTTAATGAGCCTTGCAAACTCTCTCAGAGCCCCCTCTTTAGAGGCAAGAAAGCTGTCTGGGAAATTTCCTCACATCAGGTGGTGCTGCAATTAGAACCCCGTCTGGTGAGCTCATGATATCAGAGGCAGACAATCACTGCCTAGCTTGCTGGGCCGCCCCAGACTGGCTGGGCTTCCTGGGTCGCTGTCCAGCCAGGGACAGCCTGAGTGATCACCCCACAGATGATTAATTCCTGCCTCACTCGGCCGGCCCTGGACCTGCAGCCAAGTGCCGCTGTCATCTCTTACTCTTCTGCTCCACCGTTATTGAAAATCAATAAGCTGTCCGAGCCGAATGAAGTTCAGTGACTAGGACCGAGTCCATAAATCAAATAAAAACTAAATTATATTTTAAAAGGGAAATAGGAATAAGGAGGATACTTAGAAGTGGAACTGGAGCCTCAAGAGCCTCAGTTATTATGGAAGCAAAGAGATGAGCAAGAAACTGGAACTCCCTGGCCAGGGGGCAGGGCACAGGGGCTGGAAGTGCCTCAGAGACACCTCACGTGGCTCCCTGTTTTCCAGATCAGGAGATTGAGGCCCAGAGAGGAATTCCCCTCTGGCCACACAGGGAGAGGCAGAGCTGCTCCAGACCCTTGGCCCACTGATGTTCTCCCGCCTCCCACAGGCACTCAACTCAATGAGAAACGACAGCTGAAATGACGTGGGGTTCAGAGGAAACCAGAGAGAGAGGCTTTAAATTTTTGTGTTGTCAATCTATCACTCTTTTTATTTACAGTTTCTGCTTTTAATATTATGCTTTCAAGTCCCAAGCAAAGATGTCTGTTTCCAGCCAAGGACTAGGCAGAATAGCCCCTGGAGCTCATGTGGGGCTGGAAGTCTTCGTGTTCTCACCAACCCGAGTGGAAAGAGCCCCTTACACGCGAGCTGTCGAGCAGGGTCCTCAGGAGGGCATTGCGTTAATAGTGAGGCCAAATTCACCCTCGACTAAAGCCTGCACACTCTGCTCCTTGAAAGGATCCACCTGATTCGTGCTCCAGAATGAAACCTGATGGTGTTTAAAGAAAAGCGACAGCCTTGGCTGGTGTAGCTCAGTGGATTGAGCGCGGGCTGTGAACCAAAGTGTCCCGGTTCGATTCCCAGTCAGGGCACATGCCTGGGTTGTGGGCCAGGTCCCCAGTAGGGGGCCCATGAAAGGCAACCACACATCGATGTTTCTCTCCTTCTCTTTCTCCCTCCCTTCCCCTCTGTCTAAAAATAAATAAATAAAATCTTTTAAAAAATAAATAAAGGAAAGCAACAAAATCTAGCAATCAACAATGTAAAATTTACCATGTCCAGCATCCCATAAAAAATTCTGAAGCAGGCAGAGTAGGAAAATATGGCCTATCACCAGACAGAAAACTGATCACTAGAAACAAACCGAGAAATGATAGAGTTGATGGATTTAGCAAAGAACATTGAAACAGCTCTTATGACCCATATGTTTGCGAAGTAGAGGAACATGTAAGCATGATGAGGAGAGATATGGAAGGTTTTAAAGTTTTAGATCCAAAAAGAATTTCTACAAATGGGAAATATAATATCAGATTAGACTTTGAAGAAGGAAAGATCAGTGAATTTGAAGCTATAGCTTTAGAAACTATCCAAAATGGAACATATGCTTACCATATGACCCAGCAATCACAGCCTTAGGTACCTGCCCAAGAGAAACAAAAATGTACTCACACGAAGACTCAAATATTCGGAGCTTTGTTCAACATCATAAAGAACTGGAAACAACCCAAACATCTACAGGCTGAAGAACACGTGGTATATTCCTACAAGGGGATGCTGCCCAGCGATAAAAGGAATGGGCCTCTGATCCTTGCAGGAACATGGGTAATCTCAGAAACATTATGTGGATTACATTTATATGAAGCTCTTTTTTTTTTTTTTTAAGATTTTATTTATTTTCAGAGAGAGGAGAAGGGAGAAAGAAAGAGCAATGTATGGTTGCTTCTCACATGGCCCTCACTGGGGACCCGGCCTGCAACCCAGGCATGTGCCCCAACTGGGAATCGAACCGGGACCCTCTGGTTCCCAGCCCGCGCTCAATCCACTGAGCTACACCAGCCGGGCTTATATGAAGTTCTTAAAAAAGAAAACTATAATAAACGCAGCTCAGGGTTGCTTAGGGTAAAGAATGGGAACTGACTGCAAAGAGGCATGAGGGAACTCTTGGGGGTGATGGAAATGTTTTCTATCAAAACTTTTGAGATGATTCCATGACTGCTTACCGTTGTCAAAACTTAGGAAATTGGGTGGGCACGTGTGACTGTATGTGTGTGTTGGCTCGGGTGTCGTTACGTGAGAGCAACATGAGGGATCTTTGTGGTGACAGAGCCGCTCAGGATCTTGCCGGTGGTGGCGGATACACCAGCCCAAACACGGCATAACCTTGTATGAAACTGAATACGCACCTGCAACCGAGTACAAGTAAAAATGGGGAATCCGAACAAGAACGGTGGGTATCGTCAGTGTCAACATCTAGATTGTGACAGTGTACTGAAGCACTACAGGAGACTGGGCGAAGGGGACATGGGAGTTCCCTGTAATTTTTGTGACCACTACATGTGAATCTACAATGCCATGAAAACTTCAATTAAAAACATACAAATAAAGTTGCTACGTCTTATTGAATATACATTATTCCTCAACGAAACAGATGTTTGAAAAGTTCTACATAACCCTCTAAAACAAAGTTATGTTTCCCTTTGTAACTTGCTCATTTGTGAGAACTTCGATAAGATTTATAAATTAGGAATATTTAGGAGTTTTGTACGTTTTTTCTTAACAGAAGCAAAAATGACTGATGATTTTTCCATGTCGAAACCAATAAAGATATTGTCTTAAACAAAAGTTCTAAACTACCCCAGGAAAATATAACTATCCACCTATATTTTCACATTTTTCATTTAGATCTTGTCTAAATGAAATGGTTTTGGTCTATGCTATTTTTAAATGTTCTTTTTTTTCCTAAATGATTAGCTAATAGTCCTGACATCACTTATAACATAATCCATTTTCCCCAACATACATGTTTGAAAAATTACCTTTATCACATACTAAACTTGCATCTAAATTTTTGTCTATTTATAGACTCTGCTTCATTAAGTTGAATGCACTGAATTTCTTTACCTGTGCATCCCTATTTTCTTTACTGTGGCCATACAATGTGTTTTAATGCCTGCTAGTGTAAGATTTTTTATTTACTGTTTCTTTTCAAAATGTTCTTGACTATCTTTACATTTATTAACTGCAAAATAATTTTTCCAAGTTTTCAAATATCCTGCTAAATTTCAACTGATATTTTATTCCATTTACAAATTCACTTGGGGAAAATCGATCACTTCACATTACTGACATTTTCTAACCAGGCACGTGATACACTGAAGGCCACGCCCCCCCCACCTCATTGCATGACTCCAGGGGGCGCCATTCACACTGGGGTTCTGGTGTCTTCAGCCTGCTTGGCTATAGACAGGAGCTGTAGCTATATTTTTCCATTCATTCGAATTGCCTTTACACCTCTCAGTAAAGCATTACAGCTTTTGTCATGTAAAACTGTACATTTCTTGTTATGTTAATGTCTGGGGCATTCCTATTTCTGCTACTATTGTGAACTCCCCCACATCGTTGCTCCTGTATTGAGAGTGATTGATTTTTTTTTTAATTTGGTAACTGACCACCTTCCTGATAATTCTCATTCATCCTAGCATAGTTTTTTAGTTGATGTCTTTGGATTTTCAAGTTATAAGATTATATCCTCTGCAAATAATAGCTTTGATTCCTTCTTTGTGCTACTCAGACTCTTTGTTTAACAATCAATCGGTTGTCCTGGTGAAGTGAGGGTGTGATTGCAGGCATTCACGCCTTCTTCCTGCCCACACGGAGCGCTTCACACCGGGTGAGGTGTTGGCTCTCCATAGTAGATAGTCATTTCAGTGAAGGAAATCTCTTTCTACCCCAAGTTTACTGAGAATATTTCAAATTTGGAATAGAGGTTGAATTGCGTTCTTTTGTTGCATTTTCAAAATAACCATTTCTCATTTGATCTATAACATAATGGATCATATCAATAGAGTCACATCAAACCGTTCTAGCCTTTCTTTCTTTTTTATTCCATAAAGCATTAAGATATTTTGAGGAAAAAATCATATCTTAGTCTCATTGTTACAGAGCAAGGGCGGGGATACCCAACGATATCCCAACCCCGTACCAGGTTCATTATGCTTGCCGCCAATGGAAAGACATCTCTCAATGCCAGAGACTGGTGAAAAGGAAAAGAATTATTTATTTACAAGTTATACAGGCTTGGAATAATGACTTAATATCTCCTTTAAAATACTAGAGTTCTTTGGAATACCCGTTCTCTAGAATACCCACAAATGCACACGGTCCTTCCTTCTCCCCTTTGCCCAGTCCAGGGTACCGTATCTCAGGGAAGGAAGTAGAAGTTCATGATTCAGGCAGCCCCTTGGTTCCGACACCATCCGCTGTGTCGCCACCACGATCTCCAGTTAATCCAAAACCATGTGGCACCTTCTCATGGCCCACCAGCAAGAGTCCTTTCACCCCTTTTCTTCCAGGCAAAGTCTCTGCTGCTTCCTAGGCCGCGTGGCAAAAGGAGCCACCCAAGCCACATGATCCTCTCTCTCTCAGGCCGAGGGGTCCCCACTCCTCCAAAGCCTCATGGTCCAGACCCTCCCACAGCGTCTCTCTTGCATTCTTCCGAACTGCTAAGAGAGAGCTCTGCATCGCTGCTACATCTTCCTTCCCAGCTTCCTAAGCTGTGTGGCAAAGGGAGCTCCAAAGCCACGGGGTTCTCCCCACTCGCCAAAAGTAGTGTATTGTTCCTCCCTTCCCAGTTACATCTTGTGTCCCAGTCCCTTCCATTCCCCTGGCTCAAAGCATGGCCACCGCTATTTAACATATCTATGAACCAGTTAAAGGTTATAGATATGCTAAATGACCCTGCCAGAGGTTAGCACAAAGCTGCTGCCATACAAAACAGCTCTGCATGGCCCTGCTCCAGGAGTCCCATCCCCCAGCTCAGACTTTGGGGGTGAGGACATCCTATATATATTTTTCTAATATTTCCTGGACACCTTGAGTTCTGGACCCCATTACAAATCCCTATTTGGGCCCACTTCTTGGCCGCACCCTGTTACATTATGTCTCTATTCAAAGACACTCAAAACTAGTTTTCCCTGCCCATCCCTTCTAACTGTGACTTTATTTGTGACCATGTAACGTAGGCCAGTTTAAAGATTTTTTTAAAAAGTTTAAACCTTTTTTAAAAAGGTTAAAAAACCAGGCTAGCAAAAAGGTACTCAACACATAATTACTGTATTTTTCTGGCTATAAGACACAGCGGACCATAAGACGCACCTAGGTTTTAGGGAGGAAAATAGGGAAAAAAATTTTGAAGCAAAAAATGTGGTAAAATATTTAATAACATAAATAACATAATATTTCACCAATGTAAATGTAAACAGCCAGGTAAGCTACATTCGGACTATAAGACGCACCCCCATTTTCCTCCCAAATTTGGGGGGAAAAAGGTGTGCCTTATAGTCCAAAAAATACGGTATATCAAACAAGCTAATATGTATTTCAGTACAAGGTAACCATACAGAAGATCTACAACACACACATGTTCACAAGGCAAGCACTATAGGCTCAGAACAGGTTTGAAAAACCATGATTTTCACATTGATTATAATAACTCTAAAAGTGATTGTAATGTTCAAACACCACTTAGTTCACAAAAACATCACACACACACACACACACACACACACACAAACATGCGTATACCTATGCAGTCACTAAGAACCAAGCACCGTGGTTCCTGTAAAATACCGGTGCACAAAATATTCTAACCTCGAAATAAACCTAACTTGGCACGGCATATGATTTTAATGTACTTCTGTGTTGTATTTGCTATTGCTTTATTTGGAATTTTAAAAAGTCTATAGGCAAGTGTATTCTATCTGACATCTCCGTTAGGCTTGGTAATCAGGGATATGCCGGGTTTATAGAAAGACCTGGAAAGATTTCCATACTTTTCTTTGGTCTGGAACTGTTTAGATAGCACAGGAATTCTTTGTTTCTTGGAGCTTTAGAGAAATTTGCTCATAAAGCAGTGTGATCTCTTAGCTTTATTTGGGAAAGGTTCTTCAATAATTGTGCTGTTTTCTTTCAGTTTCTTATTTTCTTTATTCAGTTAATTTCACCAATTTATATTTTTTATCAAGACTGTCCATTCCCTCCAATTTTAAAGATATTTAGTATAGAGATTACATAGTTTCCTCTTATAACTATAAAATTTCATCGGGACCTTTGGTTCTATCACCCTTCTTGATTTTAATGCCGTATTTTCTGTTTTCCCCTTTTTATTTTGATTACTTTTTCCTGAAGTGTATACAATCTATTGGACTTTTTGAGGAAACTGCTCTTGGTTTTATTCATTATCTTACTAGGTTTTTGTAATTGAAAGTGTTTGTTTTTGTTTTACTCCTCATTACTTTCTTCTTTTCCCCACAGATTTATTTTGTTGACTTTTTTCTAACTCTGCGAGTGAAATGCCAACGTAACCCACATTTATAGTTTCTTTTAAAAATAAACTACAATTTTTTTCCAAGGACAGCACTAACTGTGTTAGTATATAATATTTTCATTTTCTTATAACTGAATTAATTCCTCTGGAATAGAGACTCCTCTCAGTTTGTCTGAAGCCACTAGGTTTGGGAGTAAAACCCTCCTGTTCTGAAGCGAGGGGCCAGACCATCTGCACAGGTCCCGCAAAGGCAGCGCCTGGAAACCGAGTTCTGCCCCCTTAGCCTGGCATGCACCTCAAGTACATGAAAGGGTTGAGAGTGAAGAGTCTGGGAGAGAAGGTTTATCTGAGAAAGCTGTGGGAGGCGTTTACCCTCCCCTCACCTGCATGAGTGCTTCCCCTGGTGCCCTCAGGTGTCCCCTGGAGTCGGAGGCCGGGACACTGGCAGCGACTGTCTCCTGGGAGATGCAAAGGCATGGGGCCGAGGCTGTCCACCTGAGAGGCACAAAGCACTGCACAGGGATGAGTTGTCCTGCTGCCAACGGGGGGCACGCGTTTTCTGCTGGTCACAAGGGGGAGACTTGACCTGGGCTATCTCGATAAGGACTTTGCCCCAGAAGTCCCCTTGGAGGGGTGACGAACCCAACAAAGATAATGTGGGCGGAATGGGCCACTAGCTAGCCCAGGGCTCAGGATTGAGTCAGCTGGAGTCAGTTGGCAATGTATGCTACCATTCAGAGGTGAGTTCATTTGGAGATTATCACTGCGGGGTCCAGGTTGGGGACATCTCTGTGAAACCCACAGAAGTGCCGCCAAACCCATAGAACATGAACACGAACCCCAACCCAAGCAGCACCCGCCACAGCAGACTGTGCAATTGCCCCGATGCTGGTTGCTTCTGGCCCCCACCTGCAGGGGTCAGGGGCCACAGGCTGGGAGGCCAGGAGAGCAGAGTAAGGAGGGGAAGTGTGACAGAGGCACCCATGTAACCTCCGCTATGGCAGGCTTCCCAGGCCCTGCTGGCCCAAGCAAGGGAGGAGAGAAGCTTTAACTAAAGTCAGGGTACATTATAATTGCTGAAAAAGACAAGGCAATTCTTGTGACTAATAGTGGCGGTGGTCTGGGTTAGTTTGTTTTATCCAGAGATGACAGGAAACTTTGTGGGACACGCCTGGGATTTAATCCAAAGGTTGGAGAAGAAGTAATTTATACAGAACCAGTGTGACAGGACATCAGGAATAAACTTCTGCTTGTACCCTGTTGACTTTGGTCTGCCCAACAGGACAGCTCCCGTTTATTAGATTATGATAAGAGGAGGTGGCCTGTACAATTCCAACTTTCTGGAAATTTTGGGCTTCCTTCGTGACCTAATACACCCCAGTGATATAGACATTTTTCTTTGGCTGCTCAGTGTCTGAACTCTCTTTCTGTGCTTGGCACTGAGTGTGCCTAGCACCTGCCTTTCCAGCCTCCCTTGCCGCTAGGTCCTGGGCTCAGTCAAGCTGATGCAGCTGCCTTGGGCAGAGTCTATTGACACAAAGAAGCAGGAGCTTTGGACAACCCACTTCTGGCCATGAATAGTGTCAACACAGAGTTTCCAGGGCCATCAGGGCCAGCAGCAGTGGCCGAGGCCTAATGCCAACTGCACAGGTGGCACACCTGGGGTTCAGTGGTGGTGGCTGCAGGGTCTTTTCCAGACTGGCCTTTTTTTTAAAATATATTTTATTGATTATGTTATTACAGTTGTCCCATTTTCCCCTCTTTATCCCCCTCTGCCCTGCACCCCCCCGCCACCAGCATTCCCCTCTAGTTCATGTCCATGGGTCATACATATAAGTTCTTTGGCTTCTACATTTCCTGTACTGTTCTTAAACCAGGCTGGTCTTATGACTGATATCCTGGCTGATGTTTTGTTTTTCTTTTTCTTTGCCTGTTTTTCATTCCTCATTGAAATTCTTCCTGGCAATGTCAATGGAGGGAGACAGACAATAAACGGGATAAATAAATAAATTACATAGTACATTTAAAAATGAGAAAGGCTTTAAAGGAAAATAAGGCCAATTAAGAAGAGTGGGAAGCTGAGGTGGGGTGGTTGGGGCCCCACTGAGAAGGTGATGTGAGCAGGGACTTGAAGGAAGGGAGGGAGGGTGCCCTGTGGATGTCTGGGGGCTGCAGGATGAAGGTGCTGAGGTGGGAGTGCCTGGACAGTTCAGAGGGCAGCAGAGACCCCAGGGCAGTTAGAGTGGAGTGAGGGAGATAAGTAGGTTAGTGAGTAATGGAGCCAAGTTGCAGTGACCCTGTGGGTGATAATGAAGAACCTGACTTTTACTCCGAATGGAATGACAGGCATGGATGGTTTTGAGCAACTAAGTGTCACGACCTGATTTACGCTTCAGGAGGATCACTCCGGGGTCGGCGGAAACAGGTCGTTGGAGGCTGGGGTAGAAGGAGGGAGGCTGGATCACAGGCCGTGGAGACGTCCCAAGGCGGAGAAGACGGTAGCTTGGACTTGAATGGTAGCAATGAATGTGGTGAGTCAGGTCGGGGATATGTATGGAAAGGAGAGCCGACAGAATTTGCTTCCAGGAGTTCAAGCCGACTCCAAGGCCTCTGGCCTGAGCCGCTGGAAGAAGACGGAGTTACCGTTTACTGAGAGGGAGGAGTGCGTGTAGCAGAGTTTGGGGCCAGTGATTGGGACTAGTTTGGGACATTCGAAGTTAGAGACCATTCTGGAGATGCGGAGTTGGCGGTTTGAATTCCAAGCCTGGGGTCCAGGGGAAAGTTTGGGTGTGGATGTACACTTCGGAATAGTTAGCAATGAGAGGGCATTAAATCTGTGAGACCGAAGACATCATGCTGGTGTGGAGCATGAAGAGAAAAGGTCCAACGACCGGGCTCGGGGCGTCAGTGGCAACAAGTGGTTGAGGAAGAGGAAGCAGAAAAGAAGGCGGAGCAGCAGCTCCTGGCAGGGGAAGGTGGAGAGTGTGGTTTCCGGAAGCCAAATGAAGTCTCTCCAAGAGGAGGGGACGTTCAACTGTGTCGAGTGTGGTGATAGGTCACGGAGGACGACGGAGAACTTACCCCTGGCCTCTGGGGTGTGGAGGCGGTTGGTGAGGTCGTACCCCTTCCAGGTCTCGACATTGCCAGGCTTCCCGCCCCCGGTCTGGTGGGTGTGAATGGCGTCTCATTGTTGCTCTCATCTCCCCTGGGGTGAATAGGCTTCCTTTGAGATTCTGGGCAAAAATGAAGTAAGAAGATGGTGTTTTCAGGGTGGGCACTGGAGTCATGGCCTCCCCAAAAGGCAGCCTTTGCCTTTCTTGTGTGATGATGGGTCGGATGGTGGAAAGAAAATGAAGGAGCTTCCCACGTGTTTTAAGTAATTGTTTCCTGGAATGAATGTGGAAGGATCTCCTGTCTGCTTCACCCGTCTGGTCATTATTGAGAGCCCTCTCAGATACGGGGAGTTCCTCTCTATCCGCCTTAGTCTTCTGTGCATGTGTGATGCTCTGTCTTCTCCATCGTACTCATGATGGCACGCGGGGTAGGGTTGGGAGGGGCGTACTGACCTAGCAACATTTTAAACTGGACATCTCACTTAGAAATACTTAAATTTTTAAAAAGTCCAAGCCAGCTCTCTCCAAATTCCTTTGCGTTTTAAATATCCATCTCATAGGCACACCCCTGCATGTTTAACTCCTGAAAGATTTTCAACTTTCATGAATATGTAGAATGGTTAATTTTATGCATCTTGACTGGGCCATGGGATGCCCAGATAGTTGGTCACATATCATTCTGGGTGTCTCTGAGAAGGTGCTCTTCAATGACATTAATATGTCAATCACTAGACTGAGTAGAGCAGGCAGCCCTTCTCATGTGGTGGGCCTTGTCCGTTCCATTGCAGGCCTGAATAGAATGAAAGTCTAACTGTCCTGACCAGTGTGGCTCAGTTGGTTGGGCATCATCCCACAAAACGAGGGGTCGGTGGTTCGATTCCAGGTCAGAGTGTGTGAGAGGCGGCTGATCAGTATTTCTCACATTGTTCTCTCTTTCTCCCTTCCTTCTCCTCTCTCTAAAAATAAATAAAATCTTTTTTTAAAAAAAAAGAATAAAATGCTGACCTTTCCCTGAGTAAGAAAGAATTCTCTTGCCTGAGGGCTTTCAAACTGGAGTATCAGCTCTTCCTGGTTCTACAGCACTGCACTGGCCGTGGGATTCGAACCCGGACATTGGCTCTGCAGATTTTGGATTTGCCAGTCTCCATAACATCCATCCTATTGGTTCTGTTTCTCTGGAGAACACTGACTAACACAATGCGGAAAACAGAAGAGAGAACGTTGCCAGTGTGGGCGGTGCCAAGTGGCCTGGGTGCCACGAAGCCCCTCCGCCCCGCCCCCCTCCCCACCCCCTGAAGCGCCTGGCACTTCAGTGATCCCTGAGTGATCCCTGAGGGCCTTTCAGTGCGAGTGTTCCAGGTGCCCGAAAGGCCAAGTTGCTGAGACTAGTGAACAGAACCACGCCTCCACATCACTCTCCCGCTACCAAATCAGCAACGCCCACTCAGTCCCATCACTCCAAAAGAATAACAGCAGATGTCCAAGGATGTGGGGAAACAGGCAGGAGAAGGCATTCCAAGAAGAGGGGACATGTGAGCAAAGGTACACCAAGGGAAAATTTCTCTTTGTATTTGAGGGCAGGCAACGTGGCTTGGGTGATGGGATCACCAGGTTTGCAGAGGGGGGATCTTAATATGTGCACTTACGGTTTCTGAAGCCCTTTCACGCCTTCCTCATCACCACACTGTGGGTTCAGCATTTTTAATGCTTACTTTGCCGGAAAGGAAACTGAGGCTCAGAGGGCAAAGGCCACTCTGTAGGGTCAGACAGCTGGAAATCAGCAGGGCTAAGATTAGAACCCATGTCTGTCTGTGCTCCTCCCCCGACGCCCCAGAGCCTTTGAGGCTGTGTGACTGAGCACATCTCGTCACCGATTTCGCATTACCCTAATGACAAATGAATGTGCAATGCATTAGACCCGCCGTACAGTCGTTCTGATTCCACTGTCAAAGTGGGGAAAAAACAAATCCATCATTTCTAGATCCGAGGTGTTTTTATTTTGATTCCCTCTCCCACCTGCCCCCTGCAGAGCCTGGGGAGGAGGCAGGTTTTGATTCTAACAGCCTGTGTACATACATCCGTGCCCGCCTGTGTGTGCACAAGGTGAAGGAGAGATTATAACTTTATTCTCGCTTGGGGGCAACCGGTTATGTCTGGAAACATTTGAACATCCCATAAAGCTCATTTCTTTTGCAAATGAGTCAGATGACACAGAACACTTCAAAGTGAAATTCCACTGGGCTTTCCATCTGGCTGGCCTCTGGGGGAATGCGTCCAGCACTGCCTTTGTTAACCAGGTCCCCGGAGTTAGAATTGTATGCTGAAACACAAATAGCTGTGCATTCGTGGGGAACAAAGCCAAGATATGATCTCAGCTGCATTTGGAGGGAAATTCCCCGTTGGCCTCTAGTGCTCTCCACCTTCCATACACGGAGCAAAGAACATTTTCTTGCTCCGAGCAGCTGGGCTTTTTCGCGCCCTGCACCTAGGAGGGCAGGCCTGGCTGAGTCATGGCGTCTTCACCCCGTCCGTCTCTGACTGCTGTGTGCTCTTGGATTGGACTCTAGTCGCTGTGGCCTCACCCCTCCGTGTGTGAACGCCTAGAGCTTTCCATGTCTCCCAAACAGATCCCGGAGCATCCTATGGAGTGGCTCACTCAACTCCATCCAACCCTCCTCCTGGTCAGGGAGATTGGACATGTAAGACCCCATCTCCCAGACCCTCTTGTGCCAAGAGCTGTGGATATAAAGTGGGTGCTGTCCATTCGATGCACTTGTATACGTTTTGGAAGATTCATTTTCCTGTCCTCTGCTTGCTGTTCCCCATGTTCTCCCTGCAGCACCTCTGGTCTAAGTCCTTCTTAAATCTATCCAAGCAAGAGAGGGCAGCCCCTGTGACTGCTGTTGACCCACCCCTCCTCCTCCCCAGTTGTCTCTGTGGGGTCCAGGGCATGGATATGCACAAAGGAGTCCTCCCAAAGCCCCTTGGGAGAATCCTAGGTGGGTACTGGGCATGGGCACTGCTAAGCCCTCCTGGAGCCTTCCTGGTCTCTCTTCCTTCTCCCTCCTCATCCCTGCCCTTGGGGAGAGGGGAGTGCCAGGCCAGCTGAGTTATTCTGCCCAAGGATGGCTCCCTTCTACCTCTCCTTCCTGTTTACTATAGCTTCCACAACACCAAGCTGTGCCAAGAAATGACCATCTTCCCCACAATCATAACCCCTCCTGTTCCCTCCCATCCTTTTCATCCCTTCCCTTCCCTCCCCTCCTGCTCCACCAGCTTGCCCATGAGCCCTGTCCCCCAGCTTGGGCACTGCCCCTCCCTGGCTGAGAGTGTCCACACCGGCAGCTGACCAGGTCCAGAGGCACTAGTCCTGGTTGCATGGGGTTTCTCCGGTCTGCTGCACCAATCCGTACATTCTGGGTGAGTCACAGCCACCCTCTGGGCTTCTTCTATTGCCCCCACTCCAGCAACAGAATGGTGGGTGCAGTCAGGCACCCGCCAGGAGCCTGGGGCTTTTCAGGGCACCCTTACCGGGGACCCTGTGGACTCTCCAGAACCTTGGATGCCAGAGAACAACTTCTAAGTGAGGAATCATGTCCTGCTGAAGCCCTCCCCATAAGGCCCCTGGGTCTAACCAGTTCTAGAGTCTTCTAACACCTCCCTGTCCTCCTCCTGTCCGCGTCATATGAGAGTCCCTGGCTCCTGTGAGCAGCCTGAGCGCTTTGGGGGACTCCAGTAGCCCCCACTCTGCGGTAGCACCCTCGGGACTAACCCCCGGAAGCCCCTCTCTGCCTCCCACTTGCTGAGGTGGCTTCATCCTTTGCAGTGCTGGGCACTCCCACAGGGATGGAGTCTGGCCGTACTCCATCCCTGTGGGAGTGAGGGACAGTCAGGCTGGTGCGGGGTGCGGCTCCAGGGGAGGACCCACGCGGGGCCCCAGTGACAGCAGGTCGTGCCACCAGGGGGAGAACGCTTGGAGGGAAGCCGGGCAGAGGGCTGTTCCTCCAAGTCTCTTGATGCCTTGCAGTCCTGCACTCGCTCTTCTTTCCTCTTGCGGCTTGGCATTCTACTCTCAACAGCTCTCCCAGCAGCGCATTGACTTAAGCTCAGGTTGACTAGTTGACGCCGACCATGAAGTGCACAGAGGGAGCCTGACCTTGCCTACACCTGCTGCACTTCACTCAGCACCCTCAACAGGGCTCCCCGAGGGTAAGAAGGGCCCTGCTTCTCCCTCAGTACCCTAGGGGTTTTTTCGAGGTGTCTCCTTCCTCTGCGCTGCTCCCCTACCCCCACCATCAGTCCTTTTTCCTTGGACAGCTCTGAGCTGGTCTCTGACCTGCTCAACTTCTGTCATCAGAGCCACACATGCTGTTGAATGCCCTCGGTGACAGAATGAACGGGTAGAAGAGGACTGACCTCCTGGTGCGCTCTGCTCGCGAGGCAAGGTGCTGGAGCCGAAGGACATAGGTGCTGAGTGCGACAGACCTGGCCCGAGTGCTGGCTGCAGGACATGGAATGTGTGTGGTTACAGTCTCTGGACTTTATTACCATTCTTTTTTAAGATTTTATTTATTTATTTTTACAGAGTGAGTAAGGGATGGAGAGAAACATCGATGTGAGAGAAAAAGATTGTTCAGCTGTCTCTGGCACCCCAACCGGGGACCAAACCTGCAACCCAGGCATGTGCCTTGACCGGGAATCGAATCAGCAATGTTTTGCTTTGTGGGATGATGCCCAACCAACTGAGCCACGCCGGCCAGGACCACTCTCTGAGCTTTAGCTGCCCGATCTCAAAGTGGATAGCCGACCCCTACCTGACAGGGTTGTTCTGTGGATATGTGATGAGACACAACATAAGAGAGCTGTTCAGCACATAGTAGGTACTCAACACTGGCCGGGCTGAGCAGACAGAACCACGTCGGGCACCCAGATCCCCACTCCCAGGCCAGAGCTCGTTCCCCCGCCTGGCCCCGTGGCCTTGCCAGTGTGAGCACTTACCAAATGGCAGACTGCAGAGATCACATGAAATGTGCACTTGACCCAAGACATATGGCACCCCCACACGCTAGTCCCCATGGACAAGGGTCTGCTTGATGTGTTTCCGGGCCCCAGGTGTCTCCTTATTCCATAGCTCTTCCTAAAAGGCCCAAGAGTCAGGCCTCCACATTGCCTCCGTGTGATGAGCTCTGTGCTCTGGCCAGCCCTGGTCTGCCGTGAGGCTCAGAGAGGAAGCCCTAGGAGGCCGTGGGGGTGGGGGGGCGGGGAGGGGAGCAGGCCAGGCCAGGCCCCTGGCTGCCACCCACACTTTGCCTCTCACCATCTGTGGGACCTCAGGCAAGTGACAGTTCAAGCCTCAGTGTCCCATCTGCCACTCAACAGGTTACAGGTCTCAAATGCCAGCCTCTGAGATACTTGGTGCACTCCCCTTCTGAGAACAAATGAGGAGAAAACTCAGCTGAGTCTTCCTTGTATTTACACACCAAGCATATCCAGACATTGGTCTTGTGATAGCTCCCCTGACCATGGCCTTAGCTTCACGGTTCCTCTCTTTGTCACAGTGCCACTTAGCATGCTTAGTCTAAACTATCTCACAAAAACCTGATGCCCAGGACAGGGAAGGTATAAGTGAGCAGAAATCCACGTAAGATACTGAGGGGGTGTGGCTCAGTCACAGGCTGTGGATGCAGTGAGTGTGGGCACCACCCACAGCCATTCTCAGAGCTCGGGTCTGTAAGTCCCGGCTTGTTGGTCCATCAGTTTGACCATTCCCATACTCATCCAGAAGCATCCTTGCCTTTTCCAGCTGTGCTACAACATCAATCCTGGACTTCTGTCCACCCCTACCCACCCTTTGCTTCAGAGACACTATTCAGCTACTTTATAACTAGGAATAATAAAGACCTGCGGAGACATTGTAATATAACCCACAAAAGGGGTTGCGTGCATTTCTTGGGGCTCCAGAGTTCAGATCAATAACTCCCCCCACTTGCTTAGGTCCGGCCATTTCACTGTCCAACAGCTGTTTTCAGATGTGAGGAACATGCTGACAGGTCAGAGATGAGCTGGACAATTTCTGGGCCCGAAGGAAAAAAAGGATCCAAAATGTGGGAGGGGTAACCAGGGGTCCCGGCAGCCGGCCGAATTCTCTGGCTCTGTAGCTTCGGGGAAGCTATAGGAAAGAGAAAGGTGTCCCCTGGAAAGCCTGGGGCCTGGAACGTTCTCCGGCCCTGATGTGATCGGTTTGCTTTTTCACGATCAGCCTGCCAGAGGCGGGCTCACAGACTGTGGAAGTGGGATGTGGGCTGAGACGCACTGGGTCCAACCCCTCCCTTTGGAAACCGAGGCTCAGTGAAGAAAGAGACTTGGCTTCAAAGGTTAGTTCCTGGAGACCAGACCAGGCTGGCATCCAAAGCCCTTCTAGGGCATCCTGCTTGTTCCAGGTTTCTCTCAGTACTGACAGCCTTGCGTTCCTTCTAAAAGAGAACGTATTCTCTCTGCTGCTGGTCCTTCGCCGACACCTAGGATTCCGCTCATTACAGCATCCAGCTCTAGCTTTTGACGAAGGAGCTAAGCCACAGAGAGGTGGTATCGTATGCTGCAGTGGCATGATGAGTATGGTGAGCCCCGAGAAGGGAATCCAAGGGCCGTTTCTGACAAACTTTCCTTCCTTCCTCCCTCCCCGCTGTCTTCCTCCCTTCCTTCCCTTCTCTCTTTTCTTCTTTCTTTCACTCTCTCTCCTCGGAAAAAAAAATGTTTAACAAATTTAAAAAATATTCATGTTCAAGAATTGCCCAAGGCATCTGGACCTTTTTAAAATGTTATTACAATCTCAATAAATAGGATGTACTTAAAATGTTTAAAAATGAGATTCCATTTTAAGATCAGTGACTCATTAAATAGTCTTTAAGATCATTTCTATATCATGATATGTTTAACCAAGGTAAATGTTTAAGTTTAGCTGTATTATTTCCATATGTTTCTCCATAATTACATACATTTGAGGCTTTCAAAAGCCTCAGTAAATCTCACTGAAGATATTTGCCCCATTTCCTTTCTGCTGTAGCCCTACTCAGCAAACACCTAACAAAACACCGATTGGGTGCCTGACCTTGCACAGGTGTGCAGAGATGGAGGTAAATCAGGTGTGGCCGCCACCTCCCAAAGGCTCATGTGCTAACGGGTGGGTAGGCAGGTGAATAAAGAGAGGAGCCAGGTATCTGGGTCCTGAAAAGGGGGTGAGAGGGTGCAAAAGGAGGCAGGCGAGTCCCACTGGCAGTGAGTCAGCGAGGCAGGGAGGAAGGGAGCAGAGATCCAGACAGAGCTCGGTCCGAACCTTGGGACAGGCAGGAGCTGGGCAAGGGCGGCTCCCGCAGCAGGAGCGGGATGGAAGGCTCGGTGGGGTGGGAGAACGACGTACGCCCGGGAAACAGCATGCGGCTCCTTCACGGGCCTGGAGCACGAGGTACAGAGACAGGGAAGGGGATGAGGGTGAGGAAACCCAGACACTGATGTCATGCCGCTGAGCTGGCACTTGGTTCCAAAACCCAGATTCTTCAGCCATTTTGCCTCTTTAGCAAATCTGAAAGCCTCAATTGACCTTCACCCTACTCCCCTGTGACCTACACCCACAGGGCCCCCCAAGGAGCAGACTGTCGGGGTGTTCAGTACTAAACGCCTGCTGGACTTGGCAGGCCCAACGCCAGCCCCAGGCCCCCAGGCGATGAGCACAGCCCTCAAGGGCCCAGCTCCTCTCTAGGCTCCAGTGACCGTCTGGACAGGGCAGGGCTGGACTAGCCTCTCCCCAAAACCTCTCAGCTCTGAGTCTCAGCCCCAGGATTCAAAAGGCAAATCAAAACAAAAACTTGATGCTCTATGAGCCGAGCAGGTGGCCAGTTTGCCAGCCAGCTGCCCGACCTGGCATCAGTGACTTGTCCCCCTCTAGTAGTTGGCACTGGGCAGGAGGAGGGCTTGGGAAGAGGCTGTGGCAGACTGGCGTGCCTGGCCTCCCAGATGACTTCCAAGCCCATGTGCCAATGGGAAACCAACAGAGGCGGATGGCCAGGGTGGGCAGCCCAGGAGGCAGAGCAGGTGGCCCTGGAACAGCAGGTTTGGGCAAGTCACATCTAGTGCCATTCTGGGGGCTATCAGGCTGCTGGAGCGAAGGAAGGAAAGATGGGCAGGAATGCGTTCAGTGCACAACGGCCGGTCGGGGGTTGGGGATGCTGGTCAGGCAGGCTCCGCAGAGGCCTGGGACTGCGGTCTGCAGTCTGGACATGCACGGGCATCTGAGGCCATAGCCAATCCCCAAGTCAAGAGCCAAGCCCCGCACTGTGGAGGGGAGATGGGCCCACCACATAGGAGAGAAGGGGGACAGAAAGTTCACCCTCCTGAGGACGGGGGTGAGGGGGGTTGTGGAAAAAGCAAACCCTGAATGAGAAGGGAGGGGATTTGGAATCACACCTGTCACTGACTCCCTGAGTGATGTGGGTTTGATGCCCCTCCTCTCTGGGCCTCAGTTTCTGTAGCAACATGATGGGGCCATTACCTATTCTGCCTTACCCATCTTGAGCCCTTCCAGCCCTTGGCCTCGCTGAATCCCTGCCTGGGGCCACTCCACAATCTCTGTGTGACAGGATTTGGTGGTGACAATACGTGGGTGAGGAATGTGGCAGTGGTGACCTATCTTGAAGCTTCATTTCCACTTACAAGGAAAAATTGTGAGGGTCTTTTAAACTGGGCAATAAAGATTACTGGAAGTCTTCCTAGTAACTTCTAAATAATTCTTATCTGGTCCTTTTAGATAACCTCTCTTACAGGCTATCTGCTCCTTTCATTATTGTAGAGCTTTCTTGTAGCTTTCAAAACTGATAAAGCATTGATTCCCGTCCATAGAAATTCAAATGGATTTTGACCTTTGGAATGGCAATGCTTATTGCTCCGTGATATCGACTGTTTTTGCGTCTATTTCAACATCCTAAATGCCCACAGGGGCAGCTCCGTGGCTCCTCCTTCTAATGGTTGTTACACAGCTTAAGGAGCCCCGTTAATTAATGAGTTAAATACAGTAATTGACATGTTCCTTTTATATTTTTATGAGAATCATTGTCTTAGTTTTCTATTGCAGCATAATAAATTGCCACAGATTTATCAGCTCAAAGCAGGACCCTTTTATCAGCACACGGTTCTGTAGGTCAGACATCCGAGCCTACGTACACAGCAAGGCTGGATTCCCGGCTCAGGGTCGGCCAGGCTGCGTTTCTTCCTAAAGGCTCTGGGGGAAGAATTCATTATCAAGCTCATTCAGGTTGTTGGCCAAATTCGACTCTTTGAGGTTGTAAGACTGCGATCCCTGCTTTATCTCTCGCTGTCAGCTGGGGACCTCTGTCAGCAACTGCAGGCCGTCTCTGTGCTCCGGCAGTTCTCAGCACAGCAGTTCGCTTTCTTCCAGGCCAGCGGGAGCAGGTCTCACTGGCTTCTTCCTCTGTGACCCCCCAGAAAAAAAATGCTCTGCTTTTAAAAGGATAACCTGATAAAGCAGGATCACCCAGCAAAATCTCCATTTTGCCACATAACATAATCCCAGGAGTGATACCATATTTATAGGTTCTACCCACACTGAAAGAAGAGAGGATTGTACAAGGGTGGGGTCGTTGAGGGTCATCCTAGAATTCTGGCTACCACAAATGATTTTACCTAACCAAAAGCACTTGGACTCAATGTGTAAAAAGCTGAAAGACCACCAGAGAATGGGAATAAGCTGGTGGAGATGATGAGGGTGCTAAAACCCCCTCTACTCCTTGGTACTGCCACCGACCGAAGCCCTGAACCGCTTGAAGGTCAGTTTAACAATAATGCCGAATTCGGGGATGCTGGTCAGGCCAGGAGCCCCTCCCAGTCCAGAAGCTCCTCTACTCAGATCTCCCCAATCTGGAGGCCCTAAAGCAAGCTCTGGGGGGTGGTTTGAGGTTAGGATGTGAGGAGTTTTACTCTTTATCTGAATTCTCTCTTCTGTTGGTTTCAAAACAAAATGCCCCCTAACATACACAAAATCTCTTGGGCCTGGAAGTAGGGTACAGCGGAGAAAGGAAACTTAGAGAGGCTTCAGCACTGAACATAATATTGGTCAAACAGGAATGGAAGACTCACAGGGCCATCAGATCAGTCCCCAGAACATGGGACAGCAGGGGCCCCGATTCCTAGTTGTTGTGAGGGTTCAGCTTCAGGGTGTGCAGACAGCAAGACAGAATCCCCGAGTCCTCCATCTGGTCTCCCTTCATGGCCTCTGCCTCACCCTCCTCTGCTGAAGGACACTTCAGCAGCCCAGAGCGTCACAAGCTTCCCCTCCACCCCAACCCCAGGCAGCTCCTGCCATCTCTGTCCTATTCCCTTTGCCTGGCATTGTCACATGCCTAACCTCCACCAGGGAACTTCTTTTCATCCTTTATCACTCAACTCAAATAGCAGATCTTCTGGAAAACTTCCTTCAGAGGCATCACAGCAGTGGAAAGAAAATGGCTTTGAAGGTAGTTAGAATATGGCTTCTGCCCCTTCCAAGCTGTGTGGCCTTGGGAAAAT
Source organism: Micronycteris hirsuta (assembly GCA_004026765.1). Taxonomy (NCBI): domain Eukaryota; kingdom Metazoa; phylum Chordata; class Mammalia; order Chiroptera; family Phyllostomidae; genus Micronycteris; species Micronycteris hirsuta. The sequence continues at coordinate 2,841 of PVJI01011421.1, read as the reverse complement.
GACAAGAGCTCTCGGAGCCTTTGCTTCCTCAGCTCTAGGACGAACCCAGCGCGATCTTTGATGATAAAGCCCGAGTCCGTGATTCACTGCTCAATAACTGTAATAGTGACCGTGGATTGCGTGCTCACCATGGCTGGGCATCGTGCTCAGTGCTTCCTCTGCATTCTTCATTTAATCTCCCCAGTAACTCAGTGAAGGAAGTTCTGTTGCCCCACTTTGCCTAAGAGGAAACCGACGTTGGCAGAGGTTGGACCCTGTCTTATCTGTCTCCAAAGCTTGTGCTCTTACTCATTGTGACACGTTGCCTCTTAGAAGGCACTCAAGATTGTCGTTCCCTTTGCCCTCTGCCTTCCCCACCAGGCTCACTTCTGGACTATCAAAGCTGCTCACCCCTCCCGCTGCCTCTACACCCAGTGCCTCTAGAATGCCACTGAAGACACAGGATTCATTTCATCTCACATGTTTTCATCTCCACCGTGGGGTCTGGCACAGAGCAGGCATGGAGCACCTGTTATTCAAGTGAATTAACAAATGATCTCGCGTCTTTTTAGGAAGTGACCAGGGTATGATTTATACGATAAAATGGCTCTAAACCCTACGTAAATTAAAGAGAGAAGACTGCCCCTTCCACTCCAACCCCCCTCCCCCCAAGCTCAGCTGAGCAATAGGCCTCGCAGTAACCCAGCCGCTGAGAGATAAAAACATCAAGGCCCATTCCAGCTTCGTGCCAGGCCCTGGAATTTAATTTAACTCATAGAGACATTGGTGTTGTCACTCTCGGGGGGCTCCCAGAGCGGCCTCACAGACCAGCTGGTAACAGCTGTGATGGGTTTGCCTTCACACCTTTGATGGAATCGCCAGGGAATCCCACGGAGGCAGGGCCCTGGAAGTCATTTCACAGGAAGACTCTGACTCCCTGACCTCTGTCGGTTTAGAAGCAGCTGCTAAGATCACCCAGTGACCTCTTTGTTTTTAAAGTAGCTAAACTGAGGCCAAGGGATTTCCTCAAAGTCACACAGCTTTCCCAAGTTTTATGAAGCCGCAGTAAGGACAGAAACAACTAGAGCATTTCGGAGCTTGGCTGTGTCGGTCTCGCGCTGAAGGGTCTGCCTCTCCTCTCGTCCCCTTGAGTCGGGGGCTGCGTGCACAGGCCACCTGCGAGGGGCAGACAGAGGGCAGGTACCACGGTTAAAGTAGTTCATGGGACACTCGGCGTATGCGAAATCCGGAGTATCATCTGACCTCCCCACTTTGTTATTTTTATATTAAATTCTGACTTTTTGTAGTAAGCCGTGACTATTTTTATATTAAACTATGAACTCTTCCATATTGAACTCTGATTCTGAAAGCAGCTAATTCGGTGACAAGACAGCTTTTACAATGAAACACATACAGAACACATTTCTTGTGATCTTTTTTAATAATTTTCTGTTACCAGCCAAATGTGACCCTGACCTCATTCCACCTATTGATAGAAATTTGGTTTTGTAGGCCAACTCACTGTAGAGCTTCACCCTCATCCACAGCCTTAGAATCAAATTTTCTGCATTTGCTAATTTTATAGCACTTTGAACTCTGACAATTTAATAAAATTTTAAAGTACGTTTATTTACTGAGCACTTATGGCCCAGGCTGGGGAAGCGAGTGGTTTCTGGCTGGCGGCAGGACCTGTAGACATGCAAAAGAGGCAGCCTCTGCCCTCAAGGAAGTCCTGATTAACTAGAGAGTAAAATCATTAACAGATCATTAAAATCCATGTGGTGAAATAAAAATAAGGCGAGAAGTCATGAGGGAAAACGTTTACCTGCATAAATATTTAAAATTTCTGTGAGGCAAGAGACATCATAAATAAACTACAGTACAAATGACACATGGAGGAAAAAACATTTTTCGCATTTATTACATACTAAGGATTAATAGGGTTAGTGAATAAAGGACTTTCTACAACTCAGAAAAAAAACCCAATAGTGAATGTGCAGAAGACTCGAACTAGAAATTATTTTTTAAAAAATAGAGAAACACAGTGCCCAAACTAACAAAATACAGATTAAAACAACAAGAATGCATCTTCCCCTATCAGATTGGCAAAATATGTTTGAAGATTGATAATGCTCAATGCTGGTGAGACTGAAGCCGGAAAAGCCGGCGTCTCTGCTACCTGTAGCCTACCAGACTCAATAAGCAGAGGCAGGGATTGAATCTTTATGAGCGCTTCATTCAGATGGTTTCAACCGACCCTTTTCAAAAGGAGAAGAAAAGCGTAGGTAAGGGGATTGCAATCTAGGAGGAAAGTTAATCAGAAAAAAGCTGCAGCGTTCCTCCCTCTGCGTCCTGGGCATCTCCCGTGGAGCACGCGGCTCAGATCCCATCTTGATTGCTTGAGACCCCCTGGGGCACAAAGGTGGGGCGCTGACATCTCCTCCGAGTCAAGGTGGTTCAGACCTTCAGTTCCTGAAACAACAGCTTTTTACATTCATTGATGACTAAGCTTACTCGCGATGACCCAAAACAAAATTTTTTCTATTTGAGCCCCCCAATCAAGTTGGTAGGAAAATACATACCCAGTTGGGGAAGGCGTAAATTCAGGAAACATTTTTAAAGGCAATCTGGTAGCATCCATTGAAGATTAAAATGTGAATATCCCTTGACCCAGACATTCCACTTCTAGAAATTTATTCTGCAGATTTTCTCACTCAAACGCACAAAGATGAACATCCAGAGAGCTTCACTGCAGCGGCTTCCTCGAGTGGAAAGTTTAAAACATTTTGTATGTCCATTATGTTTGTTAAAATGAATTAAGGTACAGTCATAAAATGAAATACAGGGGCCGGCACAAATAAC